>JAFMSR010002167.1:0-25000 GCA_022818135.1 Saxidomus purpurata | reverse complement strand
ATGTGCATGATAGTACCTAGCAGGCAAAACTTTAACCAAATATTCAAAGTCAAACAAGGGCCATAATTTGTATTAAATTTTTTCAAGAGGTACCTGCCTTGATTGTATGACACCCCTAAAGACATGAAAAAAGTTTCAAGTCAATATCATAAGTGGTTACTGAGATATGTGCATGATAGTACCTAGCAGGCAAAACTTTAACCAAATATTCAAAGTCAAACAAGGGCCATAATTTGTATTAAATTTTTTCAAGAGTTACCTGCCTTGATTGTATGACACCCCTAAAGACATGAAAAAAGTTTCAAGTCAATATCATAAGTGGTTACTGAGATATGTGCATGATAGTACCTAGCAGGCAAAACTTTAACCAAATATTCAAAGTCAAACAAGGGCCATAATTTGTACTAAATTTTTTCAAGAGTTATCTGCCTTGATTGTATGGCACCCCTAAAGACATGAACAAAGTTTCAAGTCAATATTATAAGCGGTTACTGAGATATGTGCATGATAGTACCAAGCAGGCAAAACTTTAACCAAATTTTCAAAGTCAAACAAGGGCCATAATTTGTACTAAATTTTTTCAAGAGTTATCTGCCTTGATTGTATGACACCCCTAAAGACATGAACAAAGTTTCAAGTCAATATCATAAGTGGTTACTGAGATATGTGCATGATAGTACCTAGCAGGCAAAACTTTAACCAAATTTTCAAAGTCAAACAAGGGCCATAATTTGTACTAAATTTTTTCAAGAGTTATCTGCCTTGATTGTATGACACCCCTAAAGACATGAACAAAGTCAATATCATAAGTGGTTACTGAGATATGTGCATGATAGTACTTAGCAGGCAAAACTTTAACCAAAGAAGCAACGCCGACGCCGATGCCGACGCCGACGCCGACACACAAGTGACTGTAATAGCTCTCCATATTCTCCGAAAAGTCGAGCTAAAAATTAAGATTTCGCATGATCCTATAGAAATATCTGTATAAAATCAAGTGAGCCAGCAGGAAGGGTCAATTTTGACTAGTAGGTCGTGATTTGTACAATCTTGGTAGAGGGCAACTAGGCATTGATACATTGCTAAATATGAAAGCTGTAGGCCTTGTGGTTTCAGAGAAGATTTTAAAGTTTTCTTATAAATTATAAGCATAATGTAAAAGCAAGTGAGCTGGAAATATTTTCTGTTTACCATTTTCGCTTCGCCGGCCGACAGATTTGTTTAGGGAGGTAGTACTGAACAATTTCAAATACCGATTTAAAGCTCCAGTTCAAGTGTCCAATAAGAAATCGTTATTTGAAATTGTTCAGGACTACCTTTTTAGTAATGGGATGATGTCAGTCATCTCATAATTCTAAATATGTCTGCCGGCGAAGCGAAAATGGTAAACAGAAAATATTTCAATGGACTACGGGACTAGATTTCGGTTTTGAAATGAGAAGTTGGCAGTAAGTGTTCCCAATACCAATTTGTTGATTGTTAAACTGTTCTAGCATGCAAAATTCAGAATTTCATAGTGATATTATAATGTAAACAACGGTAGCAAGATCTCGTTCAAGACGCGTGTTTGGAGTATAAATTTTGATTTCGAAAGAATTTGCATCAAAAGTTGAACTATTTGCTAAGGGAAACTGTACATTTTTGGAAAGCAAAATATATCTACTATTGTCTATTGATTATTTTATAGTTTGACTTCGTAGACCATACGTCGGCTATAAAATCTGCATCTGTTTGAGATGTGTCAAAATAAGATCGCGATTTCGGCTTGTGGAGTTAGACCCCTTTTCTTATGTATATATACGTAAAATGATTTTTGTCAGAAAATGATCAGAAAAACACATATAAAACACCCGTTTAGTGTAAAAGGTACACACCGTCCCCCTGTGACCTAGATCATTTATTGGCCTTATACCAGAACCCCTTTCCTTCTGTGTTTAATTATCAACCCTTCTAATAGACCTGACCAGCGCACTCGCACTCGCACACGTAAATGTAAACGTACAACGTACAACTGCCTAATTTCGGGGGTGATCTCAAACGATTCTAGTATCATAGGAAATCTTAGTTACGTTCATTATCAAAAAGTCTTCATCATTATGTAATACCATTCACTTTTATACTAATAATAATCATTACTATCGTGTACTGTAGAACTAATACAAGATTAAACATATAAACCATCATCTTAATCATCATGAAGAGATTCATCCTTGCAATTAAATGAATCAATAATCAGTTTCATCAAAATCTTCGTGTTTATGAGAGTCATTGGAATAACGCAGATTTTGTATTCTTAGTGGATGCTTACAGCAAGTATTTCGAGGATTGTCGACTCTCAAGTACAAAATTAAGTACGGACCTACATAAATTAAAAGGTACTTCAGCCGACATTGCATCCAAGACACACTACACTGATCTAATGTCCCCTGTTACAAAGCAGAAAGTTTCTGATTGTTTGCAACAGTATGACTTCGAGCATATCACGTCATCCCCAGGTCATTCATCTGGCAATAGTCTGGCTGTAATCACTGTCAAAACAATCAAGTCTTTTTTTACAAAGTCAAAACCCTTACCTTGCAGTCTTGGAATATCGTAATGCTCCATTATCTCGTGAACAATCCCCAGCACAGTTGCTAATGAACAGACAGCTAAGGTCAACATTGCCATTAACTTCCCAGCAACTTGATCTAAAAGTGCCCACCGTATAGGTCATCAAGAATAACATTCAAATTGCACAGCAAAAGTAAGAATATTATTCCGACCGGTCAGCCAAAGTACTCAAACCTCTATACATTTGACAATCGAAAATGTTGGCTACCAGCAAGTCTCAGGCAAAAAGTAAATGACAGGTCTTACATTGTTGAAACAAAAGAGAGTGCATTTTTACAGGAGAAACAGACGACATCTCCTCATGTCAAACGAACCACCATTTCTTAAAGCTGCTCGCTCTCAGACTTTGGTAAAAAACTTAAGTTCTTCAAACTGTCTGAAAATAACATATTTTAGAACATATAGTCATATAAAAAGGTTCCAATATAAATTACTGTCACATATATATGTAGATTTGAAATAATACGCTATCAAATAATAAAGCGTTGCAAACACTTTTGAAATTCCAATATAAACATATAGTGTAGTGGTGCCGTAAAACCAGCATTTTAAATCGACTTTTGCAAATTCCTACCTAGATTTTTACTTTTGTGGATAATGGCCTTTAGTTTTATATTTATATATTAGTATGTCATGTTTTTAATTTTATTTTTTTCAACGGCAACTGAGAGCGAACAGTACCCAGATTTCCTTGGTCCTTGTAGATGCATCTGTTTCTTCAACTTGTCTTCCCTGCAAGCAGTCTTGACAGTTTCACCTAAGTAGAAATCATAGGGTCGGACGCGACTATAAACAATCTAAATCAACAATGGTCCGAATTTCATATCTGTATCTTCAAAAAGAAGGAAGTATGTCAACAGGGCGTGTACCGCTGTTCGATGCATCATACCAAAATTCTCAGCTCTGGACTTTGGAATTTTTAATTTTTTAAAAATCCAATATAAGTCTATGCACAAAATGTGGAAAAACGACCCATGTGTTGTGCCAATTTTGACCCCATGTGCATAATTCTAACAATTGTGTTAGAGTTCCGCTAGGCGCTGCTATATATAAAGCATAAGTTTTCATTCTCACATATTTGGGCAAAAACATTTTTGAAATTATTTACTTACATTGTATAGGTTTTTGTAAAACAAATGAGCCAATTTTGTCTCAAGGGGTACATTTTGATAAATGCTAATCTAACCTCTCGGTCTCATGGTTTTGGACAAGAAGTTTTTTCTGTATAAAAGTGTATACTAAACAAATGAGTCATGGGCTGGGACAACTTTGACCCTAGGAGTATAAGTTGAACAATCTTGGTAAAGAGCCACAAGACCGTAATACATGCCAATTATCTAAGATCGAAGCCTCATGGTTTTGAACAAAAAAAAATAAAATATTTCTTTATATTAGTCTATATAAAACAAGTGATACCAGGAGCAAGGGTATAATTTGCATATGTTTGATTGAGGTCGATAAAATGCAATACCATATACCAAATATCTAAACTTTGGGTCTTGCAGGTTTTGACAAGAAGATTTATCCCTGCCAAATTTCATAAACATTGACCAAATGGTTTGAATAAAATGTTGGACTGCTGAACGGTAACAAACGCTAATTATTGCACTTTGTGACAGGTGAGCTAACAAACGCTTTATAGCAATGCTTTTTCATGAATATGCGACAAAAATAGAACAAAGAACAGTTTTATCATATTGTTCTATCCGTTATTAGATAATTTGCATAAATGTTAATACCATTAATTAACTTAATATAATAAGTACATGGTGGAGGTAGGATCCACTCTATAAATCAATCCAAAATTCATTTGTTTATTCCATTTATATTTCACTAGTTTCAACATAATTTATAGTGAATATACTCACTAAATACGAAAATACGAAATTACAAAAGCAGCCAATGTAGTTCCTCCTTCATTGAAATTATATTTCCGCGGATGAATGTGTCTGTATTCTATTGCCAACCCATTATTATTCACCTGCATTGCCATATTTAGTTAGACTTTTATCGTTAACACTAATATGTTTGAAATAATACATTGTGCACCTTACTTTGACACCTTTTGATAAAACAATGTACATATATTCGAACAACAGGCTGTTGTAAGATTATTTACTGGTTTACAGCATATCCAAAGTTATGCCTAGTATTATATCGTATCATATCAAACGACAACAATCGGTCTAAGATGTATTTTCCTTCAGCATAAGCCGTTTTGTCAGCGTGCTCCAAACACATGGCATTTGTTTCGCACCATCCTGTTTAGTCCAGTTAAGTGCGACCTTCTCCCTCACCGTAATAAGCATATCCTCTAAATGATCATCCCTGTAGTACTTCTTAAAGACGTTTATACATTCAGTGATAAACCAGGAACCAACTGTAACCCTTCGGAATGATCTGTACCCTAACAAGAAAAATGCTCAAGTTCAAAAATATGGTTTCATGCAGCATATTGTTTGTAATACCCATGTTGTGCAGTAAAGATTCTTAATACATGAGTAAGATGAAATTGTTTATATACTAATAAAAGGCTCGTATTACGATTTCATAACACCGCAATTACTAAATGGAAGCCAAATTGAATAATTCAAGATCAACATTCAATGGGTGATTCTCCTAATAAATTAACATTTAACCTATGCGGAGTACTTCATATGTTATAAGGGGATTGTGGAATCGAATCGACAGTAAGGTCATCCGGTAGAATCATGACGTCATGTTGCGAAACAACGACGAAAATAGTCTGTCGTTTCGTCGAGTTGTCGAGTGGTGACCTTTCGACCAACCGCTTTTTTTTGTTATAGTTTCGTGCTGGCGATCAGCCAAAATATTTATTGTTGCGTTAGTCGTTTTCATGCCCCGTTCAAGAAGGTCGCCACGCCACAACACTACACATTCTGTGTTGTCGCATATTTTTGTAGGGCTATCGTTTTGTCGTTCATCTCAGTAGTGAAGCTCAAACGAAACAATTCCATAAGTTCATGTTTTTTGACAAGAAGATCTTTTAAATATAAACGTAACCTCCAGGACGTAATCAATTTTAACCACACCACTCGAACATTCTTTGAGCAATATGATTTTGGCCCTACCAGAAATTGCCCAATAACTAAACTTATAGTGAAAGGAAGGTATTTAGAATTTTCAAAATAAGTCTATGTAAACAAGTGAACTCGACAACAACCATCAGGCGATGTTGCACACTAAATATCTAAGCATTTCCATTGTTAAAGTGTTTACATGTCAGTGCAATTGGAACTAGAGTTCAAGATGGAATTAGTTGTTTGAACAAACCAAAAAAAACATTTTTGTCAAATCGGGTTGCCATTTAGCCTGTAAATTGAAGGGATACTGTGTATACTGCAGCATTTTTGGTATGCATCTTTTTTTAATTCGGTGATTTATGAGAGATTATTGTGAATCTTTGTAAATACTTTTACCACTTTCTTTTCATTTCAGGAAGAATGATTATTTTAGCACAGCGGTAAAATGGAATGTGCATCGATATCTCAGTGGTTAGGGCGTTCCCCTCCAGCACAAATGTGGAATAAAACTAGGACCCAAACTCCAAGTCCAGTTTTACTTTGATGCAGTGTTTTGGTCACAGCTTCGTGCCTTCGACCTTTGCTCTAGTATGCTAAATCCCGGGTTCGGGAGCACGAGATGTGTCCTTCAGCAAAGAGGCTGATGCTCCGAGTGGACCAGTCGATCCGCATGTAATTTGGAAGCACCGGTGGAACACTCGCTGCCTCTCTAACGTGAGCTTGATAACATTTGAAATGAATATTTGACAGAGATTAACTTCCTTTTCAATCAAACTCAAATAAATTCGCATTACCAAGTGTAGTCGCAAAAGCCATCAATGTGTCTGCATCTGTTGGAACCTGGATAAGCTCATCAGATTCATCCCTCTCATTCTCGTGCATGTTTTCTGATTCTGTCTCGTCATCAGCGTCATCTATGATCTCTGAACCTTGTTGTTCCAAGCCTCTACACGCCTGAATTAGAAAAAGTTTTGGCCGACCTGAAAGGAGACATAATTTCGAAAATGAGTATTCCATTATTATCACCTGTGTAGTACATATAATATTGTACATACACAGTATAGATGAAATACCCGTTATAAATAGCATCAATTTTAACTCCGGGTCGTATGTCTATGGCCTATAATATACTGACTCCTAGTATTAGTCATGTTGATCAATCACGAATGTGATATGTGAGTAATACGTTTCTTGACTATTACATTTTTGTGTATACAATGTAATTTAGTATAGTCTGAAATAGAATGAAATCATGTCGTTCGACAAACATTTACCATAAAGTGTATTGTCTTGAATACAGTTAATTTAGCTGTATGATTATAACCATTTTCCAAAATTTTAATATAGAACCCAAGCAGGAAGCCAGTTGGTATCACAAATAACAAAAAGCACAGGTGCTTACGTACCATTAGCAGTACACTCAACTCAGGTTTGAAAACTGGTAGTGAATATCAGTTGAAAGCTTTCTGATATACATACTTCCAGAATTTTAAATCACACATCACATATGACAGTGTGCATTCATCAGTCTTTTTCGACTGCCATTACCGTTCATTACACACTGATGTGACCGTTGGCTTTAAAAACGTACATATTGCTCTAAGTTAGAGCTTGACGGAACAATGCATTCCGGAAACTGTTTTACGGTGTGTTTCCGTAATAACTTACACGTTGTGACACTGGAAATGCGTTCTGCTGACTAACAACCAAGAGCCGATCTTTTCCATACACGCTATATGTTTACTTCCATTTATTTGACAATATCTTTACTGGGTAAGACATAAAACAGATTCCGAGATGCATTGTTCAGGCAAGTGTGTCTGTACGAATCTTATCTTTTCATACGGTAATATGCATATCGTTGCTGGAAGTATTGGCGCGAACTAATTATGTGACAATATCAAAGCAGACATGATTCTAACTATTTCTAGCCAAAGAACTGAATACTTAACAAGCCAAATCTCAGTTAATATTTTACTAAATTAAAATCTACAGAGACGATTAAGTTCATAAATCATCGCAGCTTGATAATGTTGATTGACTATCTTTTTTACACATAACAGATACCTCAAAATCTTGAAAAACAAAACCCTTATACTAAAGTCCCTTCCCGCTCTATCAAGTCTCTCTCACTCCACCGGGTTTACCGGTGTGATTATCTGAATAATTTGGCATTGTTATTGTCCTGAAGTGAGTGGTATTCTGCGGCCTCAGGCCAATAAATATTTATGCAATATGTCTTTAAATCTAAACTAATTCAGAAAGATAATTTGATAAAATTTGGCAAAAGGTTGAAGACAAACACAAGATCCGCTGCAGTTGTTTCAAAATGGTGTTCGGAACTGCAGAAACCGTATTGGCCAAGCAAATCGTCAAATCTGATTAACTAGTGGCTGAGTTTTTCCATAATGATAATGTTTTCCCCGTATTGAACGAGTTCTGGTAATTATTTACGTCTAACATTATACAGTTATTTAATAAATTCATACATAGAAGATCACGTTAATTTGTTCATACGAATATCTGTATAAATGTATATAAATGAGGATTAAGGTTATTATATCCATCTGTAACGCAAAGTCTCTAGACTTCGTGTATTAGAAGAAATGGAGAATATTTGTGTATGTACCCTAGTTACCTGTAAAATCAGGAATCCGTTGGTTGTTAAAACTTTCACGTATGTCATCTATTGACTTTATACCATTCTTTGTTTTGATGCCATTCTATAATATACACACGACGAAAGATAAAGATTCGCAGCAAGCAGCTAATCCAAACAAAGACATTTGTTTATTTTAGTTACTAAAATCTGGGTTTACATACATTTATACAAGTACTTTTCATAGTGATGCAACTTAGATGAAGTTTTACTTGAGGTCATGCTTTTTATTAAAATGGCATCATCACTGTGCCGAAGAGGTGCTCTATTTTCTCTTGCTATAGAACAAACCGACGCTTCATTACAAACAATGGCGTACAGCGGAACCTACACTTCGTGACATATTTCAACATGCATGTACCACTTTTGCAACGAATACTTGTATGTATAACATTAAACATTAAGATTAATTTTATCTTAGTTACCATAATCGGATACATCTAAAAATGATCAAAACTGATAGACTTTCCACATAACTCCAAGTCTATTCACTGTCATTATCTTGTCTTGGCGTGCACCTATCGACAATTCTAATTGCTAGCTTATAACGCAAAGTACGAATGGTCAGTATTCTTTTTGTATAGTTACCTCATTACCATGACTCAGAATAACGCATATAAAACAGTAATACTGTTTGCCAAGGACTCCATTGAGTTGTTGTCGCACCTCTTCTAGAACCTGCTCAACCTTCTCCGTGGTGAGATCTTCATCTTCTTGCGACCTTGGATTAAAACAGGTGAAACGCAACCCATCATCTCCGAAAAATTTTAATAAATTGTCTACATCTTTCTCTGTGCCTAAAACAAAGCAAATAATTTACATTGTTTGGGCTCACTATGATAACCCTGGGTCAAAGAAACATCGCTACATTTGAAAGACTAGACATACTTTACTATTTATACTTTTAACGACTACGGCTGAAGTGAACTGAGTTTGACTGGTCAATTAATTCATTTTTGAAGAGCTAGTCGGTTTCTTAGACCCACCGTAGTAGTAGATAGGACTTACTTTATAGATTTGTTCATTAAATTTAGACCTGATTTTTTTCAGAATCATCCGATTGTGTCTAAAACGAAATAAAGCTCTGACTTACATACTGACATCCTTTAAGTAAGAAACAAAGAACAAATTTTAATATTGAATAAGCCTCACCTCTCCTGTTTTCCTTTGAGTTTAGAATAAGTAAGAGCCCCCTTTTACCGTTGGTGTTGTAGTAACCCCTATTTCTATTGTCAGTGTAGTACACGGGATCTGATCTATCTAGATCTGAAAAGGCGATGATCAATCTCTCGGTCATAAAGCTATATTATGCGGACTGAATTAAATTTAATGTTTTCTATACACTTTTTTAGTTAATTTTCAGTATGGAAAAGTCAACTTTGGTCTCATCTAAATGACACTTGATAAGGAAATATCGAGCGGTTTCGAAACTAGACCATGCGAAGTCAAAAACTAGATCACCAGGTCAAATCATTGAAATTGAAGAATAATTGAAGTAAAGTAATAAAAGTATGAAAACGTGTCATCTTTGTCTAAACCTAGTTTAAAGGATCTTGGTCTAATAATAGAAGAGTATTGTTTGCGCTCAGGCAATATTTTATTTATCAGATATAAAAAGAAACCGAAATACTTGTACTTGTAGAAAACCTTATTATTTGTGTCATGGATTTTGACAAGGTTGTCTGATTCTATAACATTTTTTTTTTGCATTATGTGTTACTCTGTAAACCTATCTAGGGCCACTTTGCTCACTTGTTTAAACTATAACTAATAGAAGTTTTTGTTTTGTACCTGTTCGTTGGCGTTTTGATGGTATCTCTGGAAGAAAAATCAATAAACTTTATAATTATAACGATGGTATATGCGTTATTACTATTTCTAGAATCATTTTTTTTTTTTTAAAAACTTGTCAAAACAGAAATAGATTTACACATATAGTTTGAAGCTTATCATCACTTACAAATTATAATGTTACTGCGTTTAATTACAGTAAATAAACGAATTCATTATTGTTCTTGAATATTTGTGTACATGACTAGATGTTACTTATATTAAGAAGAGAAACTTGACATATTAAGAGAATCTCACCACCGGCAGTCTCTTGAACCGGAATTCTTGAACTTGCCTGTACTTCAATTGAAGCTTGGTTGTCATTTGGGAGTCTGTGTGGTTCTAGAGATGAAGTGATAACATTATATTAAAAAGATTTTAAATACAAAACTACTTTCTGCAATGTGTCTAACGTTTAGCATGTGCAGAGTGGAGAACCATAACACATCTTTTTCGTGTGATAACATATAGCGGATCCTATCTGGGAAAAACTTCGTTACCTGTTTGTGTAGAGTGGAAAAATTAGAGCTGACTGGGATTTTTCAATCGTGAGTATTTCTACTAGCACTTTTATCGATGCAATGGCGTGTGTGAACGAAATTTTCAGGTTCAATACTTCATACTCTAATATGCCTTTGGTATATTTCTATCGTCAGTTGGAGTGCTTTAATATGATTAAAGCACTCGGAGAAGTAGGCGGACATGGAAGTAGCTCCTTCCGACTTTTCCCCATTACTTCCGCGCAAAAAATAAAATATAGAAATAGAAGTAATTATCTGTATAAATGCATCACTCGCATGAAATAGTGCATTTTTAGAACTGATAATTACAGAAAGAAGAGGCATGATGTTTTAAAATATGAGCCATTTATCCGGCATTTGTTGCATGTAGCAAAGACTTAGCTATTCTTTTGTTTGGATAAAAAAAATCATTTTAGCGACAGGATGGTCTCTGTAGAAATAGAAACATATACAGTAAGTAAAAATGACATGATAATAAACAAATAGTATGAGCAGAAAAAATAAGATATGAATCTTTTGTAAAGTTCTGCTCAGGATGCTTTGATACAGCCACTTAAACAGTATATGCATGCTCAGACATTGGACGTTTCAGCGTTTATACACGTCATGTCATAGCATTGTGAAAACATATGACGTCTGCTGTCACTGCGAGCACACATATATATGGAAGATATGTTTTATGCTTGGCTGAGAAAGAAAAGAGATCTACAGAAAAGGTTCGGGGGAGGTATACCGAGTATAAGTTTAGGCATGTATATACGGTGCATGTCATCTTGGATTGAATTAAACAGTCATTAAAAAAGGGAAATAGAGAGGAAATTTTATAGCGGTGATAGTAACCAGTATCTTAAAATCCAGTGGACCTAGTTCGCTGCAAGATTACTAGGTTTATCATAGAATGAATTGATACTTCTATTTACCATCATAGCAAGACACATTATATAAATACTACATGTATATTAAAGGTGATAACGTACTAATCTCATTCAGCAGGAAATGCAAGACATTTTTTATCAAAATGGAATTAAGCATAATCGGATTACACCACGGTTTTCTATCCCAAAACGGACTTAAGAAAAAAAAATTAATAGAATAGTTGGAAATTTCATCAAAGCAACATTGTTGCCGAAGATAATTATCTTCAAATAGAGTTGCACAAATTCCTGATGACGTATAGATATACGCATGATGTTTATACGAGAGTCGTACAAGCAACACTGTTAAACACTCTTCCGCATTTAGAAAGAAGAGTAAAAGCGCTTTTCAAAAGTTCAAAATGAAAACTTATGCAGACAGGTATGCAAATAAACGCATCATTTCCTACAAACTAGGACAGAAAGTATTGGTTCTAAACAAAAACTTGGGAAAACTCAATCCAAAGTGGAGTTAAGACGTATACGTATACACTGTAGTAGGGCAAACTGGAAGTCAATTTCTTTTAAAGTATGTTTAAAAACGACACATTTCACAAAACAGACCTCTGTATTAAAGGTATAATAAAATAAACTAGCAGTGAACGTTGGATGCACTGAGGAATATGTGAATATTGTGTTTAAAATAAAAAGTATTTCTGAAAGGCTATTACGACATTAATTCAAATCACAGCGATGAACAATAAGTTCGTCCACCCAGGACAGTTTGGTGACAGTTTGATGATCTGTTTGACATGTACACTGTATAATGATGTGAAGTCGTTACTTGTTTTTGCTTCAGACAACTAAAACTTTGAGTGAACTTGTTAAATTTATAGCAGACAAATAATCTATGGAGCGAATACAATGTATAATCTATCACTGGTCAGCTTTATGAATATAGATTTGATAGCAATTTGTGGTAGATTAAATTATTATAGAAAATAATTTAAGAAGGAAGTTATTGCTCTTTTTTGTCCCACATCCATGCCAAATATATTGCAGTACATAACATATTGACAAATGTACAGCATGAAATTATACTTGCACAGGATGTTGTAACTACAGAAAAACTTAAGAAATGCAACATTGAAAGTGCATAACACATACAGAAGGTAGCTCCGGCGTTCCATAAGTTATAACGGTTATCTACCACTATAATTTACTTCCTGGATTAAATTCATGAATCTACTCCAAATTTAGCTGTATCAATGAAATATACAACCTGCAATCCGCTGCTGCATCGATATGATGTCTCTTTCTGCTTTCTCTACTAATTCTGTAACCATTCGGTTACCACTGTTTTCAGAGATCTCTTTCAAAACGTCATATTTTCCAGGTTTAAGGAATCCTTTAACTGCTAAAGCATCAAACTTATCTAGCAACGATTTCTTTGAAGAAAGCAAACCTCGTGGAACATATCCCTTCATATGCTCTATGAAATTATCGTATTCATGTCCAGAACTGCCAAGATCGTCCGAGATGGTTGTCAGTAACAATTTATGTCGTGTAAGTATAGAATCCATCATATCGTGTTTTTTTTAATGTCTAGCGTGTTTGGTCACTGTGATTTTTTCAAACTTATTTAGAAACCCAATAAAAACTAAACATAAAGGCAATGTCGTGGTATGAAAGCTAATATCTGTGTTATCTTGTTATCAATGACTCATACGATTGGACTGTTTTGAATGAGTGTTGAAATATAATCTGAAATACAAGTATGTGGCTTTTTGTGGCTATGCTGTGTAAAACCGGTGCATGAGAATGAAAGAAGGTGATTTTTCACTAGTCTGCAGTGAGCAGAATGCATTTAACAATTGTAAATAGCAAAGAAACGGCACGGTATATACCACTTTTTTGTTGTTTTTTTCTTATTTAACAGAGTCTAGTGTCTGAAACTGACCAGCTCCTGGTTGACATATAGCAAATGAAATTTCAGAGATGTTTTTGGCCTCGGACCGACCCAAAATGGCGCTATCTTTCAATGCAACATATTCCATGTACCATGTATGCAAATGAGTTTGGCAGCAAACTTTATGATATCTTTCAAGAGATAGTTGACATGTGTATGTTGCTGTACTTTGTTTCTTTCAGGTTAGCAGTTACAGGTGTTGTGTGAAGGAATTGTGAGATTATAAGCTTTGTTGCCAACAATCCATAAAACTGTTGCCTGCCCCCAAGCATGTTTTATTTTTCATTCTGCCGGTCTGGAAACATTTTATTAGTCTCTTTGCTCTGTTTCCTTTATTGGTCCGGTTGCCGACAATTACGCGTCAGTCTATGACATCAGGGTAAATCCGGGAAATTTACATTATCGTTGATAAATGATGACGTACAAAAAAATTAAGAGCTTCTAGTTTGCAAAGAAGATTAACTTTTTAAAGTGCACTTTTAACTCAGAATTTTTAATGCAAAGTTGAAACAAAAACTCCGATGGTCGGCGCGATTTTGAGTAAAAAATCAGAGTAAAAATTGCTGTCGATGTTATCTGTATGCAGTAAGAAAGCGGCAAGTGCGACATGGTGAGAAAATGGGACGCGAATTAGTATACCAGTAAACCTTGATGTATAAACCTAAGGTGTATAATTTGAGGGGTGTAAATCATGACCGTATAAACAGTAAATCATGGTTAATGCAACATATTTCATTACTTTTTAGCTCACCTGGCTTTGCCAGGGTGAGCTTTTCTGATGGATGATGTCCGTCGTCCGTCAACATTTTGATTCAAATGACATCTCCCCTGAAACCACTAGGCCAATGTTGATAAAACTATACAGGGATGTTCCTTGCATGAATCTCTACCAAAATTCTTCAAAGAATTCCATTCCATGCATAACGCTGGTTGCTATGGCAACAAATAGTAAATACTTTAAAAATCTTCTTCTCTGAAACCACAAGGTCTAGAGCTTAGATATTCGGCATGTAGCATTGTCTAGTGGACCTCTACCAAGATAATCCAAATTATGAATCCCGGGTCAATATTGACCCCGCGCAGGTGGTCACTTAGTTTTGCATAGGCTTTCATCGGAAAAAAACTTTTAAAAAATCTCCTTCTCTGAAACCACAAGGCCTAGAGCTAAGATATTTGGCATGTAGCATTGTCTAGTGGACCTCTACCAATAGTATTCAAAATATAATCCCCGGATCAAAACTGACCCCGCACGGGGGTCACTTAGTTTTGCATAGGCCTTTATAGGAAAAACTTTAGCCAATGTCGCATTGGCTAGTGGACCTCTACCAAGATTTTTCAAAGTATGACCCACGGATCAAAACTGAGCCCGCGCGGGGGTCACTTAGTTTTGCATAGGCTTATATAGGAAAAACTTTAAAAATCTTCTTCTCTGAAACAACAAGGCCTAGAGCTTAGATATTTGGCATGTAGCATTGGCTAGTGGACCTCTACCAAGATTATTCAAAGTATGACCCCCGGATCAAAACTGAGCCCGCGCGGGGGTCACTTAGTTTTGCATAGGCTTAAGTATGAAAAAACTTTAAAAATCTTCTTCTCGGAAACCACAAGACCTAGAGCTTAGATATTTGGCATGTAGCATTGTCTAGTGGACCTCTACCAAGATTGTTCAAAGTATGACCCCACGGATCAAAACTGACCCCGCGCGGGGGTCACCTAGTTTTGCATAGGTTTATATAGGAAAAACTTTAAAAATCTTCTTCTCTGAAACCACAAGTATGACCCCCGGATCAAAACTGAGCCCGCGCGGGGGTCACTTAGTTTTGCATAGGCTTATATAGGAAAAACTTTAAAAATCTTCTTCTCTGAAACCACAAGGCCTAGAGCTTAGATATTTGGCATGTAGCATTGGCTAGTGGACCTCTACCAAGATTATTCAAAGTATGACCCCCGGATCAAAACTGACCCCGCACGGGGGTCACTTAGTTTTGCATAGGCATTTATAGGAAAAACTTTAAAAATCTTCTTCTCTGAAACCACAAGGCCTAGAGCTTAGATAGTTGGCATGTAGTATTTGCTAGTGAACCTCTCCAAGATTGTTCAAATTATGCCCCTGAGGTCAAAATTGACCGTTTCCGGGGGGTCACTTGTTTTGCAAAGACGTATATAGGAAAACTTATTTGGTATATAACATTGTCCAGGCAAGTGGACTTGTACCAAGGTGAGCGATATAGGGCCATCTTGGCCCTCTTGTTTTAAATATTTCGCACAGTGGAACATTAAAATCTTCGTATTATATGTTTGTTTTATAAAAATTAATGCTGCTAGTAGGGATATTATTTATAGGAAGACAAAGTGTGCGATAATTTATAGCATGTACTATTTTTATTTACAAGATAATTTAAATATCTAACTAATTTCAGTCAATATGAAAACAGAAACATTATTCTACCCAATAAGTATCACCATAATAGATCTATGTGTCAACGAGCATTACGTTCGTTAGCTATCTCTAAACTTCCTAAAAGTTGAAAATTTCTGAAAGTAAGACACAGGTGCGTCCGGTCAAACGGACCGTGTTCAGCCCCCTGTTCTGTAACATTTAGCCTATTTCGAAGCAAATAAAATCATCGATTTGATAAAACAATGATTTTCATATTACTAACATGCATGAAAGTATTTCCAGACACTACGGGGAACTTATTACAGGCGAGTTCTCAACCGCGTCTTGCTCATTCATTGCGAAAACGCCATTGTTGGTATCATGTGACCTTCTTGAAAAGGGCTATCTGATTGGTCGTCTGATTGATGATGCAACTTACATGTGTCCATACGGCCAATCAGAATCAATGTTAAATGTTCTATAGAGGTCACGTGATACCAACAATGGCGTTTTCGAAATGAATGAGAAAGACGCGGTTGAGAACTTCCCCTGTCACATGACCTATCCTTTGAACAGATGGTAGACTTTCCAACACGGAATGAGAACACCCTTGATCTGGTCTTAACTTCCCATCCAGCCTTCATGACACGCTGTAAACCGTTGCCACCAATCGGTGCTAAAAGCGACCACGATATAGTACTGTTCGACACAATGCATGAAGTTAACCACTCAAGACCTCATAGACGAAAGATACTCTTCTGGAAAAACATTGTCCAAAATGATATCAAGGGAGCCTATTCGGAGTTATGTAATACCTTCATGGACCAGCACTTTACATCTTTGGATGACATGTGGTCCACCTTCAAGACTGGGCTGCTCAGCATAATTGAGACACATGTCCCAACAAAGACCAGCTCTACACGTTTCACTCATCCTTGGGTATCCACAAAGACCCGGCGCCTAAGTCGACGCAAGGCAAGAGCCTACAAAAAGGCCAAATTAACTAACGGCAAGAAGGACTGGGATAAATTCATATCGTTGAAAGCTGAGACACAGAGGGAGATGCGAAGAGCGCACAGTAATTTTATCAAAACCACAGTCGACCAGGATTTGACCGAAAACACAAAACGATTCTACTCTTATGTTAAAAGTAAAAAGCAAGAAGCAACAAGACGGCTTCCTTCATAGCCGCAGTAACAGGAAAGCCGAAATTCTCAACCATCAATTTCATTCCGTCTACACAAGAGAGGACCTGTCCAGTATTCCTGATCTGGGCCCTAGTAACATACGGACCATGGAACCCATTACCATCACAACCCCTGGCGTTAAGAAAATTTTGAAAGGTCTCAAGCCTAACAAAGCCTCAGGACCTGACGGCATCCACTCTCGCAGCTGAGGAATTGGCATCTATATTAACTCGCATATTCCAAACATCCTTGGACATTGGGTTGGTACCTACTGACTTGAAGGAAGCCCTGATATCTCCTATCTACAAGAAAGGTCCATGGAACATCGCCTCTAATTATAGACCAGTTCCCTAAATTCGGTTGTCAGCAAAATTCTAGAGCACATAATATTCAGCTCCACCATCAAACATCTAGACTCCAACAACATACTTTCTTCAAGCAAGCACGGATTTCGCTCTAAACGATCTTGTGAGACCCAGCTCATCTCTACCATCCAAGGCATAGCCAAGAACCTCAAATCGGGCAAAGACCAAGTGGACGTCATACTCCTAGAATTCGCTAAAGCCTTTGACAAGGTCCCATTTCAACGTCTCCTTAAATTAAACTTCTACGGCATCCGTGATAACATGCTGAAGTGGATATCATCCTTTCTAAACTACAGAACGCAGCAAGTCCTTGTAGAGGGGAGTTCATCAGAGAAACTCGAAGTCCTTTCAGGAGTACCCCAAGGAACAGTGTTGGGGTCCCTCTTACTTCTTGTTTACATCAACGACTTCCCTTCTGTCTGCCAGTCATCCCAAGCCAACCCGTTTGCTGACGATACGCTATTATTTAAGCGAATCCGCAACGATGAAGACGCCCCCAAACTCCATGAAAACCTTTCAGCTCTGGAGGCGTGGGAGTCCAAGTGGCAGATGAGCTTCCACCCCGACAAATGCACGGTGCTGAGGATTACCACAGGCAAGCGCAACTGTCGAGAGACCAATAACATTTTTGTACTTTCTCAATGGTCAACGACTCCAAGTTAGCGACAAGGCCAAATATCTTGGCGTAACCCTCAGTGCCGACCTTCAATGGGAGAAGCACACTCAAGCAGCAGCGGCGAAGGCATCTTGTACTCTAGGATTTCTTCGTCGGAACCTGATTGTAGCAAAGCGGTCCGCGACACCATCTACAAATCCATGGTGCGACCTTCACTTGAATTCGCGTCAACCAGCTGGGACCCGTACCAAGCTGGAGATGTCAACCGCCTTGACAAAGTTCAGCGTCGCACAGCCAGATACGCCTCCAACAACTACACTGACAGGACCCCGGGATGTGTCACAGCAATGATTAATGCACTCGGCTGGGAACCTCTTCACGAACGCCGAAGAATCCTACGATTAACCATGCTCTTCAAGATTTCCCACAATTTAGTGGACATCCCGGCGGCAGCGCAAATTTTCAGAGGCGGCGATAGCAGAACCAGGGGTTCTAGGAGGCTGTTTGTCCCCCACACTAACGTCACTGTCTTCAAGCAGTCCTTCTTTCCAAGGACGATTCAAGAATGGAATCGCTTACCAGCCACAAAAACAGACATCTCAGACATCGAGGCCTTCAAGGCTGCTCTCCACACCTTAGTAGCCGCCCCGCCTCTGTCCTCAGCGTAGACAGCTCACCCGTGTATATACATAGTTTTAACTGTATAGTTGGATTTTAAACTGTACAGACTTTGGAGAGGTGACTGTCTTACACCAACCATACCGTGGACTATAACTAAAATCTAGTTACTAGATTTCTGTCCTGTAAGAGGAAGAAGAAGAAGAGATCTAGTAACTTCTTCCGATCAGGAATTCAGTAAACAACAACAACAAGACTTTTATGTCATCCCAAAAACAAATACTGTATCAACAGTGTCAACATATATAAGTCAATAGTGACGGACACTATATGTATGTAAAAGTGGCGACAGTGTCAAAATAATTATATATAAGTCAATAGTGATGCACACTATCTATGTTCTTAATCATTTTTAAATTTGTGAACATAGTGAAAACAATAATTGTTTCTATGTGCCAATATTTTTTAAAAGGTTTTTTACAAGTGGTTATATTCTACGGAATATATACAGTTCAATTCATAGTGATGTGAGCAAAATGATTGTTTCTATGTATATATAATTTGTGTTATTGTAAAATATATATAAAACAAGAGCTGTCCCTCCCAAGTGACGAATGCCCCCGAAAGAGGTGCCTCACAGTCTGTGTCCTCTCCATGTGCTCAATAAATGTGCTATGTAATTTTAAAATCCTTCCATGCATGACAGAGTAATCATGCATACAGTATTCCATTACTTTAAACACTAAGTGTGACCTTGACCTTTGAGGTAGGGACTTGGGTCTTGCACGCGACACATCCGCTTGATGTGCTAGACATTTGTGCACAGTTATTTTAAAATCCTTCAAAGCATAATAAAGTTATAGTCCGGACACAAATGTATGCATATATACAGGATTCCATTACCTATAAACTCTAAGTGTGACCTTAACCTTTGTGGTAGTGATGTGGGTCATGCACGCGACACGTCGTCTTGATGTGCTAGACATTTGTGCCAAGTTATTTTAAAATCCTTCAATGCATGACAAAGTTACAGCCCGGACACGAATGTGTGCATATATGCTTATATGGAGGAATCCATTACCTTCAAACTCTAAGTATGACCTTGACCTTTGAGCTAGGGACGTGGGTCTTGCACGCGACACGTCGTCTTGATGTGCTAGACATGTGTGCCTAGTTATTTTAAAATCCTTCAATGCATGACAAAGTTACAGTCCGGACACGAATGTGTGCATATATAGAGGATTCCATAACCTTCATACTCCAAGACTGTGACCTTCACCTTTGAGGTAGGGATGTGGGTCTTGCACGTGACACGTCGTCTTGATGTGCTAGACATGTGTGCCAAGTTATTTTAAAATCCTTCAATGCATGACAAAGTTACAGTCCGGACACGAATTTGTAAGTGGGGACGCACGGACGGACGGACAGACGGTCAGACGGACAGACGGTCAGACGGACAGACGGACAGACGGTGCGATTTTAATATGCCATCCTTCGGGGGCGTAAAAACACCAACCGGAACCAACACATACAACATTGAAAACTTGGAAAACAAAAACAAAAGGGCCTATAAAAACAAAATTGTTTATATTATGGTGTATTCCATATCTGGCCTCTACAAACTCTATGAACTCTATCAATATGGGGAAGTTACAAACCAAAACTCTTCAGTGTTAAGTGCGGAATATTTTCCTGTAGTGTGCGTATTTCAATGACTGTTTTATGGCCTTACAGTCTCTAAAGGGTGGGGGTCTTACGAGGATGAAAGAGCACTAACTGCAAAATACAATGAAAACATTCTGCTTCACCTTTTAGTAAGTGATTGTTACCACGGCTAAGTTTGAAACACGTCAAGATTTCAGAAGCAGTGTGACTGTAATAACATAAAATAGGAAGACGAAAGCGATGAAATAATTTTGTCAGTAATTTTACATTCGGAACGGTCGGTGTCCGAGACGATGAAAAAGCACTGTGGTTTAGACGAGTGAAGAGAGCAAGTTTTGATCATTGTAAGTGGTAAAAAACATCATGAGTTAGCTGTAATATACAACAATACTGAATGTTATGCAGTCGTAATAGTATTGATAGATGTCATTTTGTATAAGTGCTCATACACAATGTAATGTCATAAACAACTACTAGAATTTCGGATACGATTAAATTCGGACTGCAATTTATCTATCCGTATCGGTCGGGTATTACTGATTACGGAAAACAACTTTTTACCGGAAACAACCAAAAACAAGTGAGATTACCGAAAACAAATGATATTTCTAACCATGAGTGGATTTTCAACGATTTATTAAGTAATTTAGATAGAAGATGATATGTTTGTATTATATGTCTAATTTGATTATATTTATTACCATTTAAGAGACTTATACGTATTTTTGTCATTGCCTGTCAGTTTTCATTGTAATTTGAGTTACTTCCCTTTACAAATACGAATACATATGAACTGTCATCGTTTTTCAATCAAGCATTATTTCTAATTGTGAATAATAATGAATTTTGAAGTGTTTGTGTTTTTTTTCTCTGTTATACTAAGTAAGCTTAGTTGTTAATACTAAATAATACGGACAAAGGTGTGGGAAAATGCACATTCTATGTCTTTTTGCAGGCACCAGTTGACAGCAATGACTTTTGAAGAAATAGTTTGAATTGAATGTACAATTCATCATTACAGTTGTTAGTCTTTTCTGCTTTGATAAATGTTTGTAGAATTGTCCAGTACGTAGACCAAAGGATGAAGAAGATGAATGCAGAATGTGTTTCCAGTGTAAACACCAGGGCATTTTTACAAATGATCATCAAATAATTTCACAGAAGGAAGCTATGAATAACTCATACTGGCACAGGATCAAAGAAACTGACCAGGGGGCATTAACTAACCATTAGCGTATATTACCACATTGGTTGCAAATCTTGTATGCTTCCTGGAAAATCCCAGTACTGTCTGTCTACGGTATTCATTGTAAAATTAAAAAATGCAAACAACAAAAATTTATTAACTTGAAAACACAGTATCTACATACACAAATGAAACAACATGTTATACATTACACATTCATGTTCATGCAAAAATAAAAATATTTCTATTCCGTCATGAAACCTGTTGTTTCATGTTCTGATTTTCACTGATTCAGAAACAATAATAATATGTAAAATGCCGATTTGTCAATAAACTTGAAACTAATTACACACATTTCATAGTGAACAATGTTCATAACTTTTCTGAATTTGCTAATATCGTATCAAAATAATATTAAAAGCTGGTTATGTGTGTATGACACATCGCATCTAGCGTATAGCTATCTAACACTTTGTGATGTAGCAAGTAGTCTCAAAATATAAATTGGCAAATAAAAAATTAAAAGTAAAGTACAATTTAAATTTAATTAAACAATTTTGCACCGGACAGGACTTTTGTCCTTAAGTATATATTCATTTCATGTAAGATCTGAAAAGCATGAATCTAGTATTATTACTTTTATCAAGATTTTTCTCTTTTAATGAGAATGC
Source organism: Saxidomus purpurata (assembly GCA_022818135.1). Classification (NCBI taxonomy): domain Eukaryota; kingdom Metazoa; phylum Mollusca; class Bivalvia; order Venerida; family Veneridae; genus Saxidomus; species Saxidomus purpurata. The sequence continues at coordinate 2,825 of JAFMSR010002167.1, read as the reverse complement.
AAATATAACTATCATATTTCAACGTGAAATATATGTGTAATTGTATCATGTTTTCAATGAATTCATGCTTTTCAAATTCAACATTGAACCTAAATTTCAGGGATTCATTCGCTTATTATACAATTTAATACTAAAGATATATACGTCTGAACAGTAGAAAATCAAACTACGTACACCTCAAACATTTTTACAATTTGCCTCTCAGATGTAGTGAGATAAAAGGACGGGGGTATCAATTATTTTATGATTAAAGTATTATTGTTTGATATAATAGATTTTGACATTGCGTACTCAAATAATTGTACGTTAATAGATTAAAGGGGCGCACAAGTGTAATTATCAATTGATAGTTTTTAAAGACTGTAAACTGACAATTATGTCGCAGATTATCACCCCGCGCGGTGAAATATTTTGCTGGCAAAAGCCTCTTATGTATGAACAATTAAATGATTAGTAACTGATTATATTTTCTATCATGTATAATGAAAATGTTTTTAAACATGTTTCATGCATTCTTCTGATTCACGCATGATATTTATGTTTACTAAAACTTCGATAGTTCGATAAATTTTAGCGTTATTTTTTGTCGAAGTTCTTTGACGGTTTTACGGCTTATCTGCATTTCCAGTTACGAAAATTCCCATGAGTGAATGAAAATAAAAACAGAAACTAGAAAAACATTTAAAAATTCTTTATTTGCATAGATCATTACAAGGATGATTACCAACATATAACAAATTCAACAACGATATAATACAGTTCATACATTATTTTCAGGGAACAGTGGTATGCAAAATCACTATTAAAGTCAATATTTAAATACAAAAAAAGAAAAGTAATACTTTTTATTCTAATAAAGATCTTTCATTTCAATGATTTTGGGTTTTAATACAGTCTAAGGGAGGTAATAGTTACATCATAAAGTACACACTAAGTTATATCGAACTAATTCGCTTAAAATCTAATCTATCATTCTAAAATTACATATATTAAACAAATACATCAATTCTTATCATTTAGAATAATAAAAAGTGTATTTAACATAAAAACTATTAAATTATGACTTGTTTCCGGTAATCTCATTTGTTTTTGGTTGTTTCCGGTAAAAAGTTGTTTTCGGTAATCAGTAATACCGTATCGGTCTATGTCAAACCATTTACAGGGACGTAGATTTGTAAAAAGAACAAGAGCACTTTAACTTGAAATTGAATGGTTCAGATTGAATGCAATATTATCCTTTATGAGAACTTGCAGCACCTATTTAAGCTATTAACATGGTGGAAGGGCACGACATCTGTGTCCAGTTCTGCCTATTACCAGCCAGTTAAAGCGGTCAGAAGTGGATATCCAGTATGATATTAGGCCCTAGGAACTTAGTGTGGCATATAGAAATCGTCTTATCTACCCATCCGTCATTCCCCGCTTCTTTTTCCAGGGCATAACATTGTAAGTACTAAAGGGAATGACATGAAACTTAATACGTTTATTACTCTACCTTGTTTAATTTTTTATTACCCCCATGTCTGGAGAAAAGCCATTGAACAGCTACTATATAAATTCTCTCGTGCATCTAAACTTGCACATTTTACATGTTTTAACAATAAAACACTGATTTTACTTCCTGGCTCAAGATTTTCATCAGGTCTGACTCCACACTTACAATACTTGTTAGAGGCATACCAGAATTAGATCAATATAAATCTTGTACATGTTAATACAACTAAACTAACATTTTTAAGCTAACTAGGTTATTGATTTTATGTATTTTTCAACTTTTCAGACTCTGGAGCTAGAGATCAGTCATGACTTCTGCTGGGTGTTCTTTAGGGATTGACCTTGGCACAACTTCTGTTAAGGTTTCACTTATTGACAGATGTTCAAAGTCAGTGATCTTTTCTACCTCGGAGATGACAGATGCTGATGCGAACTGCACATCACCAAAATCAGAGCAAGATGTATCAAAAATCATACATGCTGTTTGTACATGCCTAACAAGAATAACAGATAAAAATCGATCCTCTGTAAAATGTATATGTGTGTCTGGACAAATGCATGGTGTCCTGCTATGGAACAGTGAAATGCAAAATTGTTTGGAGGATGGAAAACTGGAAGCTTGTTACACAAGCAATCTGTACACATGGCAAGATCAAAGAGCTTCTGGTGAATTCATTATGGCTTTGCCAAAACCTGACTCACATCAGAACATTGCTGCAGGATTTGGATGTGTAACATTGTTTTGGTTGAAACAGTTTGAACCGGAATTGATGGTACTGTATAATACAGCAGGTGGAATCATGGATTACTTGGTTACATTGTTGTGTGGACTTGATAAGCCAGTGATGAGTCATCAGATCGCATCAAGCTGGGGATATTTCTGCTCTGAGACTATGACATGGAACATGCAAATGTAAACTTCATGCTGCTATTGAATGTTTTAAAACATAAATTCAAGCATGAGAACAAGAAAATTATTAAATACAAAAATGATTTTGCTGAGAAAGACATTAAGATTTCGCATCTCATAAAGTATAAGTCAATAGTGAAGAAAGTGTTTGCATGTCTGAAGACTATAGTATGTTAACAGTTAACATACACACTTATTAACCTTGTAAAAGTTTTTGCTGCTATATTTTTGGTCTCATTTCATTTATACAAAGAGTCATTGAAAGACAGCAAAATTGTTTCAGAATGTTTTTTCATGTAATCCTGTTTATTCGACAGATTAAAAGAGGCAAGCTTCCCAGTGCATTTGCTTCCTGTTGTTGTAAAACCTGGCTCGCAAGCGGGAACATTAAGCAAAGATTGGTTTGGTATTCCAAAAGATA
>JAFMSR010002166.1:0-25003 GCA_022818135.1 Saxidomus purpurata | reverse complement strand
CAGGGTGACAGTGTAGACTGTAAACACAGGGAGAGAGACCTGTCTACATGTAACAAACATAAACATATCAATTCTTTGTCATGAGCATGGAGGTAAGATCATACATGTATCTGTTACCAAGGGTGACTGTTTTGGCAGGAACAAGGCTCTGCTGTCACCAAGGGTAACTGTTTTGGCTGGAACAAGGCTCTGCTGAGTTCCCACAAATAGTTTACCAAGTTGACAGATATTTTCATCTGAACTGAATGTCTCATGATAGTAACTTCTTCTTGCATACTTTCTCACACTTTAAGGTAGATTTCTAAATGCAAACTTATCAAAATGATTTACATCATATACATGTAAAAACAAACAATAGTCTGACTTCGTGTTTGGGAAAGTGACATCACAATGTCTACAACGTCACATAACTAGAAATTCACAAAAGTGGCCTGGAACAGAGGGATTCAAAACAAATTTTTCTGGTATGGCTAAAATCACTGGAAATTATAATCTTATATGCAAAAAATACATGTGTACATATGCATGAAAAATCCCTATTAAGCACTAAGCAATTTACATACTAGAAAGTAACCAAACAGCAATGCAACAAAAAGCCAATCTGACAGACTATGAGACAAAGTGTGACAAATGTGAGTAGCCAATACAACAGTACATGTTGGTATATTCTGTACAGACAAATATTCTGCTAGAAACATGAGAATCAGCTTTGTAGGCTGACTATCTATAGTCTTAATAACTTTGAATTCATAAAATTTTAACACAAAACATGTGTTTATCAAAGACAGAAATCTAAACAAGTCTTTAACTGCGGAGCTTAAAAGTCCTAAATATGTAAAATAGGATTGGTCGGTTTTAATTTGAGATAAAAACAGAATTATCTGTGTACATACGTTCTTCTAGTCATATAGGTAAGTACACATTCAGACATGAGCAAAGTTGGACGATCAAAGTCGACATCACATAGCTTCAGGGCGGCATCTAGTGTGTTAGTCTGCGATAGATCTACTCCCAGCAACTTGTACCCACTCGTAGACATCTCTGTAAATGCAAGCAGAAGCTTTTGATTTACAAAAGCATATGTCATTTGGTTGGTTCTGATTGGGCATTGTTAAATACTCTCTTTCAACAATATCTCTCTTGTTCAACATTGTTCAACCAAGCTTTACCATTTCTCTGTAAGTATCTGATATATTTTACCATTTCTCTGCAAGTATCTGATATATTTTACCATTTCCTTACAAGTATCTGATATATTTTACCATTTCTCTGTAAGTATCTGATATATTTTACCATTTCTTTGCAAGTATCTGATATATTTTACCATTTCTCTGCAAGTATCTGATATATTTTACCATTTCTTTGCAAGTATCTGATATATTTTACCATTTCTCTGTAAGTATCTGATATATTTTACCATTTCTTTGCAAGTATCTGATATATTTTACCATTTCTCTGCAAGTATCTGATATATTTTACCATTTCTCTGCAAGTACATGTATCTGATATATTTTACCATTTCTCTGCAAGTATCTGATATATTTTACTGCAGGAAAAGAGATTAATTCGGATTTTGCATGTTACCATATTCAAATATTTTTTATTATTTAAGTCACAATTCCTTTACCAATCAGTGGATCTTTCTCTGCCAGTTCTGAACATCTCTCACCAACCATCGCTGACATTTCTGGGTTAGAATCTATCAAGGCATGTTTTCTTTTCACTACCTCAGGAAAATCAACCTGTAAACAGAATTATACACTTGTCAATCAGCATTCCTTTTTTGGTCCACAAAGTTCCTTTATCTTCTGGTTTAAAGCTTCCTTGAATAGTATTTCTGTTATCTAAAGGTAAGAAGTTTGCCTAACCATTAATCAAGAAAGTCCTTGGCTCCCACCTTCCTTAAGAAACTACAAACATTCTTATACAAAAGGTCAGGTCAGTATCAGGGAACGCACCTATGACCCCCATTCAATGGGAGGTTATGCCACCTTAACAACTTTACCATTGAGGAAGGTCCCCTTCAAACCTGTATTAAAGCACTAATATCAGCTTGTAATGATGTACAAGTGTTAATTATCGCACTCAATGTTTCCAATCTACTGATATTGCTTAAGTTTAACAATGAACCATGTTCCATCTGTTATATTTCACATACTACCAGTCTTTGACTTGCAGGCTTAAATGAATGAAGAGAGAGATACACCTACCTCAAAAAATACAGTCTTCTCCAATAAATTCTGAGCTGTCAGTCTGAAGTAAGCTGAGTCAAAACCAGCTCCAAGGGAGATAATCTGTTTTTCCGCTTGGTTACTTTCCAGAAATTTCTTCAAAATGTAGTTAATTGTCTGTGCCCTGATGTAGTATCCTCTGTTAATAAACACAAACTTTAACTAAGCGTCCATAAGCCTGATCATGTTCTGCTTGTATGATCTGCTTTAGTTCTGTCTTAAAAGGCATTCATAATATCTTTATTTTCGATTTTTAAAAAAATATAACTAAGATACCATAACCTTGTTAAATGGAACTTTATAATATTGTACCATGAACTTTCAGGTAGAAAAAATGCAACACATTCAAAGCAAATTATCTCTTTCAAAATTCAGTAATTGTTTTCAGCAGAATTTTACTATTACTGCAATATGGAACTGACCTGTGTATGAGAGGTGCACGTCTTGTAACCTTAGAAACAAAGCCCTGTAGGTAGGAGTCATCAAAATATCCTTGAGCTGCCATGGAACACTTGCTCACAATACTGCTGTCATTGGTACCTTGAACCTAAAACAATATTTACAAAGATTATGATATAACAAGAAAACGAAGCTATCCATAAAATATTCACCAACGACAGCAATGCCAATGCTAGTGGAATAGCCCTCCTAATTCTTCGAACATCAAAGGGCAATAACTCAATGAAAACTCATCCCAGCGAAACATACCCAAGATATGTACAACTAGGCTGTGTACTATTAAACTCTTCTATACGGTTTCATTGAATTTCAACCAATGGTTGCCAAGAAACAGCCAGGACAAATTTTACTGATGGGATTCCAATATAGCCCCATACTTCTTATCTAGGAGTATAATGAGAAACATTGACACCTTTCATGCCTATCTAAACCAACATTTTATTTTTATGGAAAACTGCCCTACATTTCCTTGGTTCTAGCAATATCAAATATGTTATGGAAAGCATTGTTTAACCAGCATCACAAAAGAACAGTCCCAGAGGGTGGCAGATTTATAAGGGCTTAAGGCAAATTTCACATTTGGAAGTGGCTAGTGCTTCTGTATTAACATTATTATTATTATTTAATCATAGACTGATTTCTCTTGCTTTTTTCAACTACACTGTCATATGATATTTATTTTATTCAAAATTAGAAGTGGAGAAATCCAGGAAAAAAATGGTTATTGTCTACAAAACTTGTAAAAAATGAAAATTTTACTGAGAGATGCAACAAGTGCAAGTAGCTATATGAAGTCAGAAGATGGACTGTCATGTGATTCAATGGTGAATTCATCATTTTAAGGACGCCTAACAAAGTATATATTTGATAATTTATACTTTTTTCGCACAAACTTCCAAACATATTACTCGAAATTAATCTGATATCAGTGAAACTCTCACGAAGGACGAGTAGTTGATTTCTTTTTCCAATGAAGTTATCATCATACAGCTATTGAGGTGTGAACGCTATTCTAATTTAAAGGAGCTATTAAATAAAGGGTTAAATACCCGGAGAGTTCTATAAATTTGAATCTGAAGGCCAGCTCTATTACCTTAAGTCTTAGGGACTAGACGTTTTATCCACACTTGCAAATTTCCAGAGTAGTGAAAGTATGCCTGCAATCACCAGTACATCATGACCGTCTCGCAGAAAATACTCAAAATTCCTACTGGCTATATGAAATGAATTTCCCACTTACTGGATGAAACCATATAGCCACAGAGATGTCAAATTTAAATGGTATGGTCAGTTCGGGATTTTTTTTTATCAACAACACAATTTTAATATTAGTTTAAGTGGCATTTCTCACCGCTGTCTCCCTTCTGGATTTGGACGTCTTAGTCTTTTTATCTTTTTCCATAATTTACTATCTGGTACTTAGGCTGACAATGCTGACAAATGAATGAAAATTGTGTAAATTAATTTTGGATTTCACTAATTTCCTTATCCGGTGTTGAGGTAAAATTTATGCTGTGGCAGGTGCGCATGCGTGGCGGAATCTAATGCAAACAAAAATGTCAGAATTTTGAATATAATTGTATTTTCTAAACCGATTTGTGAGTCAGAAAGATAGATATGGCATCTGGTCAGTCGAGCACCCCTCCAACAGCATTACTGCACCAGGGGAGCGAGCAGAACACTGTGGAGGTATTGATAACCAGTTACTAATGAAGTGGCAGATTTTCGGATAGGCAGTAGTAGATAGACATACGGGCCAAATCGTTTTAAGTGCTTCATATGCTGTTTAGCAACATTAGGCTAGGCATCGTTAGATTTATAAATAGGAGCACTTCAAGTATTACTGTCGCCAAAATATAATACCATGACATCATTTTACATGGGGGCTGCTACCATACATGCCGTTTAGGGTTGGATTATTAACGGGAGATTTGTGAAAAATCGCCGGGTTTTTGGACATCACAACGGGGTAAAAACGAAAACCAAAAAATATGCGTTTCTGACGTCATACATGACGATTATGTTTATTCAACTTAATGTAAACACATGCAGTCGTCATATTAAGCACATTTAAACCTTGATTCTCAATTTCTCATATTCAAAATTATTACTCAAACAAAATTCTCTGAATTTTAGTGAAACTAGAATAATGTCGTACTTACGGTTGATCTGGATACAAAGCAAAACAAAACAAACAAAAGCAACAATTTTATTTCTTTCAACTGGCGGTACATAATCTTTAATCAACTAGTACATTAAAAGTATCATATAATCATATTTAATAATCTTGACCAATGTCTTTCAAATAGTATGGTCCGGAAACGAGCGTAATACGATAAATAACTTGCCTCGGATCACGTGACAAACATCCGGGTACCCGCAATTTTGGAAAAATAAAGAAAATATTGAAACTTTATATCTACGTATATATATTGATATTTTACCAATCAATTTGACCAACAAAGAGATCCTTAATACAATATATACTATTTGAAAGACCTTGTCCAGACGTGTCATCTTGTTGCAAACATCAATTACGTCAATCAGGCGATAAGTATTACCCGGGCAATGACCAGATGTTACTGACAATTAACACTAACGAGCGTAATAAAGAGCCGACTTTCGTCACCTAATCAACCAATTATCGATCTCGCGTGTCAAGGTTTTGACTTTGTATATTCAAACTTGGACTTAAGTGGGTATTTAACGAATTTTATGGATTTTCTTTTCTTTCAAGACAAAATTTTGATTTATCGAGAGATTTGGGTGTTTTTGCGAGCTTCACCGGGGCGCCGGGGTAAGGGTCTAAATATCGGGAGAACCCGGCGAGTAACGGGAGAACGGCATGTATGGCTGCTACCCCCCCCCCTGCTAATACTATTTGTGGTTGCTGCAAACGAAATCCAAAATCTTGCTTGTTCAATACAAATTACAACTAATCCAAAATCTACATTAACGCAATAATTCTTATCAGAGGGAACCACCAAACCTGCCTTCATGATAATGTTTGCACAAAAAAAAATATTCGAGAATTCTGGCAATTAAATTTTTATCTGAACATCATACTTTCCATCCCCTGACATATGCCAATTGGAAAGGCATTCGTTTCATCTCCCATGTAGAATCAGGCGCACCATCATCAAGCAGCAAACTCAAGAGGAAACTTTAATTACTGAATTTTGGAAATAATTTAATAGGAGAAAACTTTATTCAAAAGATACATGTATAAGAATAATTTAATAATTGTTAAGGAAATATTACTTTCTGTTTGTATTATTTGCTGGAACTTGAAACAACGGTAAACAGACATTATCCCGTAGGACACTATACCCTCAGCTCAATTTTGTACATGAGGACATTATAAAATCCCCTTCTTGGTTTTGCAAAGGCGGACATTAGCCCCTTCATGAAATTATCTTTGTTAATGCATCTGCATAATAATTATCTATATTCTTTGACAAAATTAATAAATCTAACAAAAAAAACTCACTTTCAAGTTCAACTTTAAATGATGATATTAGATCAAATTCTAAACTTTGACAAATGTTTGAACAGTGAAGGGGATAATGTCCGCCTTTACAAAATTGAGCCTAGGGGATAATGTCCTACATTCTAAAACAGCAGGCTAAATTTCTTGCCATTTTCACTGGGCTGATGGATGAAACATACAGGCCCACAATGTTACAGACTGATAAATTCACAACAAATATCAAATTATAACATATTATGGACTTTGCACATCTGGGTACTGTGAAACAATTACATTCTTCGTCTTTCATCGTTTTACTTTGCACATTTTTAATTTAAAAAAGTACAAGATCCAAGGAGAGAAATTGAAGAAAATGATTGCCTAGCCTACAATAAGGTTACAGCCATAAGATTGAATTTCTAATAATACCATATATATATATACAGACCAGAACAGTAGGAGGACACTTTTCTGGTGAACTGCTTGCTTTGTAAAATCTGCCGAGCATTAGATCATCCAGTCTGCATATCTAGTTAGATAAGTCCTTGTTCGAAAAGTTGCATAAAGCTGTACGTGTAAACAACGCACTGTGCATGCGCAGTCAGGCCATGCACAAGATTGCACATGGCCTATAGAAATCAAACGATTTTACTAGTACATGGATACCCTTTTGCAAGAAGAAAACTAAACCAACTGAGTAGTCAAGTTTCTTGAAAAGATTTGTTAATGATTATATTTTAAGAAATGAAGTGTTAAATTATTGAAAACAAAACTTCTTTTGTCCGTTTTATTTAAAACTCACGCAAGGTAAGCCATGGAAATGGAGTTTGTAGTTGTACATATGCATAACGGTAGAACTTTATCATCTACTTTACCCATGAATTTTAATACTAAGTCCAGGAAAATAAAAATTCTGTTGATTTATGGGTTATTGCTGCCTTCTAGAACTTGAACTATGCATTCACTCCCAATAACACAAAAGTAACTGGGTTATTTCTGTACACATTCACCCCAGTGATCAGTATGCAGTTCACAGGTGACGCCATATTGTTAGGAAGTGTCTGCATACTGGTCGCGTCTGCATACTGTCTGTCTATAGCTAAAAGTTTTTCATCTAGCCTGTCTAGTGATCTGTCACATTAAAGACGAGACTAAAACTTACATATATGAAAAGATAATTTGATTATCTGTTGATCTATATAAAAAATTGACAATTAATAACTTACGAATTATGATTAAGACTTTGCAAGGTAAAATTACACTCGCTCTGTAGGTAAGAATCCAGTTAGGCATGATAAATACTCAGTTGTTTTGGTATAATAAAGTTTTGATGGTTAGATTGCCCATCACAACATAAAACAAATTAACTGTGTCTGATCATTTTGACCATGCTGAATTATGTGAACTTGTTCAAGGTACCCTAGTCTCATAAGTAAGTTTGAAAACATAGTGCACACTGGATTTTACCCAGTCAACTAAAGATAATAGTCAAACAAACAACATAATACAGCACAATCATGTTTTACACAAATTTCCACAATACAGATTAGTATCACTATGACCAACCCTCAATGACCCATTTAAAAGGGTGTTGGTTTTTTTCACATCTTTCACTTACAATAATCTGCAGGTTACAATTTTTATCTCGTTTATTGAAAAGTGCTTCAGGGATAATCACTTAAAATGAGCAGCAACTAGTAGCAGTTTTATTTGCCAATGTAAGTAAGCTACATACATGTATATTAACATGTACACAAATAGTAATTCATCCAGGCACTGAATTGATCACAGAGTGTTGTGAGTTAAAACTTCTGTTTTTTCTTTTTTGCAGAGCCTTTCGGAAGTTTTCCGATGTTTCATTTGTATGGAGAAGCTGCGTGATGCCAGACTTTGTCCACATTGTTCCAAACTTTGTTGTTACTCTTGTATCAGAGTAAGTAGAAATCCATGCTAAAGCTAAATACTTCCTATGTACTTACGATAAAAATATAGGTAAACTTTTACTCAAATTTGGATGTACATTTGTATGTCTATCTTGTTATGGCTTTGACTGAAAGAAATGACCTGTTCAACTAAAAGTGCATAATTATATTAAGCTTTTAACTGAAAAAGAAAATCTAGTCAACAATATATCATAGAGGCAAAGATGTCAGGTCAAGTTGCGCCAGAACAACTAAAAGTGTTGGGTTTTTTGTTGCTTATCTGCTTTAAGTTCACTATAAGATTGAATGGCTTAGCTCATGTTCCTTTTTAATGTAGTTCATATCACATGGATATGTTGTATTTTGACAAATGTGTCAATGATTTTGCAGAGATGGTTGACTGAAACAAGAATGCAATGTCCACATTGCAGGTAAAATTTTTGTGTTTTGCATGAAGTAATAAAAACAAAATGTGCACTTTCATTTTCTACCCAGAAATATTCAATAAAATTGTAATTCAGGGCTAGTACTGGCAGAAGCCAGTGCAAGAGTCTAAACATATATTGCATATTTAAAGTGAATTTTAATGAAAGGGAGTTTGCCAGAAGTGAGTGTGTTATGCATAAGAAAGAGAGCCCTCACAATGGATGTATAAGTTTTAAATGATATTTTTCTTTTACAGTACTGTATTCAGCTCGTCTTAATTACTTTTTAAAGATTGACATGAGTATACAATTTAATATGTATCTGTAGGCATGGAAATCATTTCTCATGACGTTTTTCATCATTATTAGACATAAATTCATTACTGTATATCTATATAATATTACATGTGAATTGTCACTTCAACTTGAATAACAATTGTTACCTGGTAATGATGCGGATCATGTGGTATTTTAATACTGGAACTGGTTATTTCAGAGCACCACTGCATATAAATGAGTTAGTGAATTGTCGCTGGGCAGAAGAAGTCACACAACAGCTTGACCTGCTTCAGCATACAGTACCGCCAAAATCTGGTGGTGATCTAGATCAGTATGTAGTCCAGTCTATTGTATTATCTGTCTTCTTTTGTCAGGATTCCTTCTTAAGAACTATAGCTGTTGACCCCATGAAACAACTGTTTCTGAGTCCATTGGTCTGACACTATTAAAACTGGATATTAGCAATTATATTAAAAGAGATATTGCCAGCATTTGTTGCTAGTGGCAAATTTTCTTATTATTGTTAGCATACACCTCTAAAATAACAAAAACAAGATTGAACTACAGTTTCTTTAGTATGATATCATGTTATTGAATGCTAGAATTTTTCAGTCGCAAAGTAGCCAGTTAGAATAAACACAATATCAGTAAATTAACCTTATTATCAGCTCATACATAAAGGCTGGTTACAATATCTTGAGTACATTATAGTATGAACAAAATATGATGGGGTTCATTTAGTTGTGATGCATGTTGTTATTTTCAGATGCCCAGAACACAAGGAGAAGATCAGTGTATATTGTATAACATGTAAACAGTGTATATGTCACCAGTGTGCATTGTGGGGAGGAAAGGTAAATATAAGCTTAACATCAGGATGTGCTATCTTTCTTTAAATTAACAATTAGTAAAGTGAAAAAATTCAGATTTAGTTCAATTGGCCCAGAACAAGAAGAATCAGGAGTTATGGAAATGCTACAGATACATGTGACTACAAAGTCTTGTGTCTTGAAAATCTGGCGTAAACAGTTGGTTTTGGGCAAATAATTAAGATTTTGTCTGATACAGTTCAAATTTTGTTGGCCGTTGTACAGCTGTTGGGGACATTAATGAATCTTGTGCTGACAAGCATTGTCTTGTAAAGTGTTTATGGTAGCAGGGCTCACAGTTATCCTGCATGTTGATGCTTGTGAGATTTTGCCTATCCATGTATGTTGTATTGTTTTTGGTTGAAAATTGGAAGAACATGTAACTTACGAAAATCATTTAGTCAAAATTGTACTATGTTGTACTAAGAAATGAACTTTCTGAGCAGTATGTGGCTAGATCAGCCAGTTTCTTAATTGTTTTACTATGTTAAATAAACATGAAACATGTGGTACCTTTGTCTATATAGTCAATACTGACTGATTTATGATAAATGCAAGTTAAAATGTCAAAATTATTAATATCATGCTTGTTTAAATGCCTAGAGTTTACATTTTTCCTTACATTACAGCATTCTGGACACACATTTAAACCCATAGACAGTGAATATGATGAACACCTGAGGAAAGTCATGGAAGAGCTCAGTTCGCTGAGACGTAGAAATATTGAACTGATTAGTCTTGTACAAGATGTGGTCAGTATCAGGTTATTTCTTGTATGTTTTGAAAAGTCTGCCTCCATATTCGTGGTTAGAGTTGCTGACTTGAAATCACTGTAACCTCTCATTGACTGATGGTCATGGGTCCGAGCACTGTTACTGACTTTGCCTCTGTATGTGAGAAAAGATGGCAGTTTCCTATGGAGGTTGGGGTTTATTGTATTTATCCTTCCAAGGAACAATGGTTAGGTAAACTGTCTGACTGTAAAAATAACTAAAAGAGAGTTGAGGCGGGGGTTAAGTTCAAGAAAACATTTGAAAATGAGCATGATAATTGTACAAGAAAAATGTTGTATTTGTAGAAACAAGTGTTTTAACATTTTTTGTTGTAACTTGTTAATTTTCCAACCATATGCAAAGCTCCTGCTATTTCCCATTTAACTGATTTATCAGAAGAAATGTTTAGTAAGACGCTGTGTTTTGTCTTATTCACTAGGAGAGGAACATTGAAAGTGTAAAAACAGCCAAGGATGAAAGGGTACGTGAGATACGAAATGCAGTAGAACTGATGATAGCCAGATTGGAGTCACAGCTCAAGAGTAAACTGCTCACATTGATGGGTAAGTCACATTTACATTGCTATTGAAACTAAGCAGCATAGCCCCCAGTCTTAGGTTTTACAAGTTTAATTTTTCAGTACAGTATTAAAATCAGACATCGGTAGGTGTACAACAAATATTTGAATGTATTTGAAAGTAAATATTTGATTAAATGGTTAGCAAGTACTACTTGCTGGCAGTGAGTTACTATCTGGAATCTGCTCTTTTCAAATGCGGGAAGGCATAAACTTGGCAGAATGACAAAGATCAGTGAGTTTTGTTGTATGAAACCCCAGAAACCAATATCCTCAACATTTTAATTTTTTTCACTGTTTTTCATTATTTTATTGGCATTAGAGTAAGATGGGACAATGGGTTAAAAAGCGTAGAAGAGACAAATTAGAATAAAGATCTTATATACATGGGTTGGTTAGATATTTAAAATTAAACGTTTTAAAAATAGTTAGAATATTTTGTGGACAAAGTAGTGCAGATATTGTTCACAGTCTGTTTTTTTCTGTCACAGGACAGAGAGGTCAACTGACACAGGAGACAGAGTTGCTGGATTCATTGATACAGAAAGTTGAGAACCAAGTTGCTCACAGCAGTAAACCTGAGCTCATCTGTAGAAGTGAAGAATTACTTGCCATATTTAAACAGGTACACTTTACATATCCTACAGGTATATTAAATACAAAGATATTGAAATTTGTACAAGGAAGGTTTTTAATGGTTCTATTACTAATGTAAAATGAGGCTGCTAAAGCATACTCGAGTCCTTGCTTTAATTGATCATCCTGCTGATCTCACTGCCATTACACACAAACCATTTCATAGATTTTAAGCATTCACAGTAGATTTGTGCAGGTATACTTCTCTTAGACTTTGACTCATCTTGTCACCATAGTGATTCAGGCCTTTATAGAGTGTTGGCTCTTTAAGACAGTTCTTTTGGTTTTGTGACAATTTTCCAAACTTGTCTGTTAACAAGTTATAACAGCTTAGATTAATTGCTCTTGAGACACCTTCCAGATGAAATCAACCCCAAGAGAGAGGCAAAGTGGAATAAAGTGTCTGCTATAATGATACTACGATTATCACACTGGTTTGGGATCAAACCTGAGATCTCCGGTCCTGAGGCAAATGTGATACAGCAGCTCCACATAGCAAGCTTTTAAACATGGGAATATGTCTATCAGTCAGAACCCAACTTTCAACAAATGTAACTAATTGCATGTTTTACCATTGTTTATATTACAGATGCATAGAAGGCCTATGGCATCGTTTGTAACCGCTCCTGTACCGACTGACTTCACTAGTGAGATTGTGCCACCATACGACAGTAGTACATTTGTCATGAACAGCTTTGGTGCTCTACAACAGAGGGCAGATCCAGTGTACAGTCAACCGTTACAGGTGAACGGTCTTAGCTGGAGACTGAAGGTGTACCCTGTAAGTGTTTGTTTTATATGCTCTTTGTAATTACTTACAAGAGTCACGGAACTATATACACATGGATTGGCAACTTCCAAAAATCAGGAAAGAAGTTGCCCATAATGCATTGCATGCGCTCTGCGACAGCTCTGATATCATGCACTTGTCTTTACACTTTGCTTAAATAAAGAAGGGGAAATGCAATATTTGAATCTTTTTAGAGATACTTCTACTTGATGTTATACAAATCTATTTGTGTATCTGACAATAGCTTTATAAGACATCCATTATGTTAAAATGTATTGGAATAGCATTTTGTTTGCGTTCATTGGTGAACATTTTCGGAATATTCACAAATTTCCAACAAATAATATTGATAAATAAAAGTTTCTTACTAGGAAAATTAATACAGATTTGGATATGACAATAATTGCATAAAGAATAAAAAATACAAACCATTGATCTTAATGTTGCGAAAAACATTATTAAAACCTTTAAGCTTTTTCCTCGATTCATTTCAATATGGCAGACAACAGTTGCAAGCGATTTGTATAACCACGGATATTTTCCTTGGATGCAAAAATCCCCTAGCAAACATCCCCTAAAGTCTTGTAGCTCGCGACAAAAAGGTCGACTTGTTTGGGAAAATACCAGAATTGTCAATCCATGTGTATGTAGGTCTGTGCAAGAGTTTAAATCTACAGTATAGTATAACTATCAATTAACTCAAGGACCTAGATTTTATATGGTTTTCACATTCAAGACTTCAAATAAGCTGATGTCAGGACTATTTGCTAAAAGTTTATTCCTACGGCAGAACAGAGTCATGGTATAATTCAGTATTTAAGTTCTAACGAAACAGCAATGTAGATGTTAAAAAAAGTATATAAGCCTAACCTTACTTTGGTATAATACTTTTTGTGCAACATATAACAAGGAAAGTCAAGACTCAGCAGGTTTATACAGACTCTTTGCATTCAACAGAACTGTCAGGATGTCACTGAATACGTGCTAAGAATAGCAGATAACATGAAAACTCCTGAGTATATATTAGTTATCTCTCATTGTAGGATGGTAATGGGGTGGTGAGAGGTAATTACCTGTCAGTATTCTTAGAATTGTCAGCTGGACTCCCAGAAACTTCAAAGTAAGTTCAATAGTTACTATACTATCACTGTACTATTTACCTGCCTTGTATAGTCACTTTGACCTGTTGCACCTTGTTTCTAGACTAGATTCAAACATAGCCAGGAAAAGAGCCCTTACCTGTTAATGTACATTTAACATACCTCTATTGCAGTAAATATCTTCTCTATAATTGAATAGACAATGTATATAACATTGATGAAGTAATAAATAATTTCAAATATCACCTGTAGAAGTTGTGTTTGATTTTAGTGTCTCACCAGCCTCCCAGTCAATCCAACCTTTTTGTCTATCAGACTTTTCTGTCTGTCCAACTTCCTTTGTCTATCCAGCTTTTCTCTCTATCCAGATTTTCTCTCTATCAAAGTATTCAGTCTGTTCAGCTTTTTTTATCAACTTTTCTGTCTATCCTGCTTTTCTGTCTATCCAGCTTTTCTCTCTATCCAGATTTTCTCTCTATCAAAGTATTTGGTCTGTCCAGTGTTTTTTATCAACTTTCTGTCTATCAAGCTTTTCTGTCTATCCACATAATGGACACAGATCAATCAGATACTACAATTTACCTAATTCCTGTCCGGTTGGCTGTCATACTTTTTTTAATTTAATTCCAATTGACTAAGCTAGATACACAATGTTAATTTTATGTTGAAGTTATTGTCCTATAAACTTATAACTAAAATAGTTTTGTTGTTACTCCATGAATAGATTTTCAGTCAAAATTCTGATCAACTAAATTTACAAGGACATTTTTCTTGTTATTACGCAGGTATGAATACAGAGTTGAAATGGTACACCAGGCAACCAGAGATTCCAGTAAGAACATTGTGCGAGAGTTTGCTTCAGACTTTGAGGTCGGTGAGTGCTGGGGTTACAACAGGTTTTTCCGACTAGACCTGCTGGCCACAGAGGGTTATCTGAATACAGAGGCTGATTCTCTAACCCTGAGGTTTCAGGTTCGACCACCAACTTTCTACCAGAAATGCAGGGACCAACAATGGTAAGAGAGTGTATTTAGTCGTACAATGCAATAACTGCGGTCATAATGTTATGCTGATTTGTAAGCAGTTAAGGTGAGAATACAGTGAGAAATATGTTACAATACTGAAGAACTTTTATTTCTTTTCTTAACAGTTTCATAACAAGAACATATTGAAAGAAAGACACAAGCATAATAATTTTTCTCTATAATTTTATGTTCACAATATAAGATATATCACTTAGCACTGCAAGACTGCAAAAGATTGTTATTTGTATATATTTATTATTTTATTTTTGTCAGAAATTGATGTTACACTTGTCACAAATACTGAATCACCTGTCACCAGCAGGGTTAGAAATTAATTGCAGTTATTAATAATGGCATTGAATTGATGGAAAACCTTCAACCAAACAAGGCACATTTAACAAAATATTTTTTCTTATCACAGGTATATTCATCAACTGGAAGCAACAAACAGTCAGTATATAGCACAAAATAATGAACTCAAGGAGGTATGTATCAAGTCAGTTTTTGTTTCACTGCTTCAAATGTTCCTTGTATAAGTAATGTTTCATAAAGGCATATTGAAGTATGATAAGATTTTTAGGGTATCTCTGATGTACTCTCTGATTTTATACAGAAAAAGACAAAAAGATGCCATTTAATTTATATAAATTACTACAAGAGATTCAAAATAATGAAATCTTAAAAAATTAACTGGTTATACAAAACCAATGGTTAAAATCTAGTAGTGTTAAGTCTAAACTGTGACTGTAAGAGATGTTACCATATAATGTGAGAAGCAAGAGCAGGAAGTCTGTCAGACATAGCTGTAATAATCATGTTTTCTCTTTGTAGAGAATCACATTAGAAATACTTAGAAACAAACATTCCAGCAAGAAAGGAACTTCAAGAGGTAAGCATTATGATTCAATAAATTACTGCAAATCAAAAAGCAATTGTCAGCCAAGTTTTCGTCTTCACTATTTATGTCTCACTAAGTGTACTTTCTGTCTAATTATACATATAACTTGAAATTTTCAGAAGAACTGTATTTGTTAGATTTCCATAGCTTTGCAAAATTTTCTTTAAATACAGATTTTTCAGCTACTTTGCCTACAAATCTTTCCATGGTTCCAACTAAAGCTGTCCTGATATAATCATCTCCAGGCCTAGCTGTGTAATGTAGGATTTCTTGTTTCATGATATTTTGCCGAGTTTTATCCAGCCGTGCAGGTTATGCTACATAAGCACTAAGTAATTGTTTATGTTCTGTTTTAGATTCGCCAATACCACTAGTTGATGAAGGAATTGTAGATAACTTATATTCCAAGTATTGTCAGGGGTCCCAGCCGGTAAATGGGGGCGGGTCTGAGATTGAGATAGAACGTTCAGGTGACGAGAGTGATAGCGATACTGACACCACAGATGGTAGCGAGGTATATATTGTTTATTCTTTCGTTGTACAAGTACAGCTGAACTTGCATTGAAGTACTCCTAGATTAAGCAACAACTTGAGCTTTGCAGTCAATACTGATGTATTCCAGTTTACTATTTTTATAATATTGAATATACATGTACCTGTATTGAGCAGCTAACTATTTCTCCAGCCAATTTTTAGTGCATTCCTTGGCTAGCTTCTCAAGCCAGGATGAACTCTATTGCTTGAGAAAACAGTTGGTCTGAGACAGCTGTTTCTAGAATTTTTCTTGCATACCAGATCGGGATATCCACAGTTTTTAGCAGTCCTGGAAAATCTCATCTTACACTCCCCACCACCATGTAATATGACTCTTGTGAATTACTTGTGACGTAATGTTACATCCGTTTGAAAGAATAATGGTATTGTCAGGATTAGAAGAAGTTAAAAGGCCATGTGAGTGATTTATCAAGGTAAGGGTTAAGTGACACATGTCTGTTATTATGTCTCCCCCACCTCGGGGGGAGACATATTGTTTTTGCCCTGTCCGTCAGTCCGTCCGTCCGTCAGTCCGTCAGTCCGTCCGTCCATTCTTCGTTTCCGGACGATAACTAGAGTTCCTTTTGACCTACAGCTCTCAAACTTCATAGGATGAATGGTCTTATTGAGCAGATGATCCCTATTGTTTTTGGGGTCAGTAGTTCAAAGGTCAAGGTCACAGTGACCGTTGGTCAATTTCTCGTTTCCGGATGATAACTAGAGTTCCTTTTGACCTACAGCCCTCAAACTTCATAGGATGATTGGTCTTATAGAGCTGATGATCCCTATTGTTTTTGGGGTCAGTAGGTCAAAGGTCAAGGTCACAGTGACCGTTGGTCAATTTCTCGTTTCCGGATGATAACTAGAGTTCCTTTAGACCTACAGACCTCAAACTTCATAGGATGATTGGTCTTATAGAGCAGATGATCCCTATTGTTTTTGGGGTCAGTAGGTCAAAGGTCAAGGTCACAGTGACCGTTGGTCAATTTCTCATTTCCGGATGATAACTAGAGTTCCTTTTGACCTACAACCCTCAAACTGGGGGGAGTCCGTCAGTCCGTCCGTCCATTCTTCGTTTCCGGACGATAACTAGAGTTCCTTTTGACCTACAGCTCTCAAACTTCATAGGATGAATGGTCTTATTGAGCAGATGATCCCTATTGTTTTTGGGGTCAGTAGTTCAAAGGTCAAGGTCACAGTGACCGTTGGTCAATTTCTCGTTTCCGGATGATAACTAGAGTTCCTTTTGACCTACAGCCCTCAAACTTCATAGGATGATTGGTCTTATAGAGCTGATGATCCCTATTGTTTTTGGGGTCAGTAGGTCAAAGGTCAAGGTCATACTGACCGTTTGTCAATTTCTCGTTTCCGGATGATAACTAGAGTTCCTTTAGACCTACAGACCTCAAACTTCATAGGATGATTGGTCTTATTGAGCAGATGATCCCTATTGTTTTTGGGGTCAGTAGTTCAAAGGTCAAGGTCACAGTGACCGTTGGTCAATTTCTCGTTATAATTTGGGGTCACTAACTCAAAGGTCAAGGTCATAAGGGGGGAGACAAGTTTTTTTGTGAAAAACAATCTCTAGTTTTACAGGTATTAAGTCAAGGAGAGTCACTGTCAGTCAGTCATAATGAAGACGATCTCGAAACTTTCTCACTTACAGAAGAAAATGATGTGGATGAAGAAAATATGTGAGTATATGTATATATCAGAAGTTAGTTAGTTAATGAATTGCACTCACTAAAATTCCACTTTTAAATTGGCTCCATAAAATATAGCTATACAAGGTTTGGTAAGTGGAACTATATAAAGTCACTCTGTCGAATCATGTCACACGTTTACTGTTACCTCTCGTATCTTATGTTGTATGTATATATTCTTTATAATTTAGGTAAAATTGAGCAGCTGTAACCAAACTTGGTTCACAGGTACTTTGTATTGGGAGGAAAGCCTGATATGTTTTGAGGTGACTGGAGCCAATGTCAGGGACACAGTTACTACAATAAGGAACAAATACAACCGGTATTAGTGGTAGTAAGGTATACCTACCAAGAAAGGGTTGGGACAATTCTTTGGTTTGGGTATAAATTATTTTCAGTGATAGCTCAAGTTTTAGTTTTGTTAAAATTGTTTTAGAAGTTTTAACTATAACTGTTTTATGCCTACAGGTGTTTGGATAATGATGTAGAGAATTCCTTGAGAGATGACCAAGAAAGTAACAACTTAGACAGAGAAACTTCCACATCAAACTTTCCTGTATCTAGTGCCATGAACATCCTGGAACAGAAGACGTCCAGGTAAAACTACTGAGAGCTGAGAGTATGAAGCACATGGGAAATTCTGTAGATTTGACTCTGTGAATGTCTTCTTGAATAAGAAGAGATAGTCCAAAAAATAATTTTTAAAAATAGTTATTGTATATTTTTTGATACTGTAAAACTGAAGCACTGTTTGTAGGTCCTAAGGATAAGATGTTTTGATGTATGCATGCCCTGTTTCTGAGCAGATTTTTGGGAGGGTCTGTTGACCCCACCATGTACTGTTCTGATCAACTTTGCCAATCTTATACGCTAGGAAAGTTGCTTTTAATCATGTAGCTTCGAATGTTCCCATGTGTAGCAGTCAGTAGAATTTGTTAACATAATGCATAACACATTTTGTTGCTTTTTTAAATTAATTTTTGTTGAAGAAACTATTGGTTTTCAAAACAAAAACAAAAAAAAACGCTGCAACATTAACTGTTGTTTTTTCAGGAATGAAGATGAAACGTTACTGTTACAATTCTTACAGGACTCTGACAGTCAGTGGCCTCGTAGGACCAGGCCTTCAAGGCATACAACACCATCTAGTTCTGGTCAGATAGTTGCTTCCATACAAATACTTTATACATAGATAATTGTTTATACATTGATAATTGTTTATACATTGCGGGATAATTGCAGTCATAATGCATACAGTTTTTAAAGTTCAAGGCATGTTGAAGACCAAATGTTATACAAATATCAACACAGAAATGTAGTGTTCCCTGTCTTACTCTTGTTAAATAGTAAAAATAGCCCACAAAAAAGTATTATAAATACCTCCTTTCGTCTGAAGAAACTGTCTGATGTATATTGTCTTTGCATTGATATAAGTTAAGATATTGCATCCCGAATTTTAACTCTGAACAAAGTACAGTTTATGTTATAATTGTTTTGTATTACAGACTTGTTACTAAATTTAGACTTTGGATTTTACGTTCCGCGTCCACCAGGATCAACATCAACAGGAGGGGTGTCGTCAGCAGTTTCGGAAGCTGCTGCGAGCCTTCTGTCACCAAAGTCAGACAAACCAAGTAGGTCCTCGGACGGCGATTCTTCTAAAAAGTCAAGTAAACTCCAGGGTAGGACTTTATGATATTTATTTCTGATCTTGGTAATGTCTGGAAACAGAGCAGTGGGCAGAAAATTTTTGCAGAGTTAATTAGAAAAGAAACATCAATAAAAACAAATACAAAAAATACATGAGCAACATCTCACTGAAGTCAAAGTTTCTCTGACATGATAAGATTTATACAATGAAGTAAAAAATATGTAACTAAATTTTTTCTTCAAACTAGTGACTGAAGGGAGTAAATCTTGTTTCAGTTTTGTATAACATTAAGAAAATTCTGCCTTTTATGCAAGAAAAATTGACAGAAGTTTGACCTTAGGAAAAAAATTGACTTTGGTTAGAAATTTGAATTAGATGCTTTAGGGATATCTGTCCTGATTTTCTAAAAATTGAAACACGTGTTTTATCAGACTGTATTTTGTGATTCTAGGCTCTGCATCAGTTGACACTCTGCAGGACATACAGGCAAGGTTTAACCGTTTATCGGAGGCTGATACGTTAGAACATATACAGGCACGGTTCAATGAACTTGCTGCAACAACATTTAACACATTGGCGGCAGCTAATGCAGCGGTATCAAGTGAAATAGAGGCTAGAGCGAGGGCCAGCATGGAGAAAAATGGTACGTTCTTAAACCAGTGAATATAGGGTGGAATTAGAAAATAGAATATTTGTCATAGACTAGTCTATTGAAAATGATATCTGACTTCTCCAAGTCCTGATATTTCGTTGAAAATTGCAATACAGTTTTAAAATGCTTAAATGTATTAAAAATTTCTATTTTTTGTCCAGCCTAGCTGACTTGAGTAAAAATTCTCAATGTGAGTTATTATATGCATTCACTTTCCAGCATCTGTCCACCATTTTCTTCAACAGACATCAACTCTTAAACTAATTAATGAAAGTAAGCAAGATAATATCTGGGGTAATACAAAGAATGTATGATGATTTCTTTGTTTAATTTTCAGAGAAGAATTCATCAACTGGAGATTCAAGTCAAATCACCAAATCTAAAGATGATTCCAGCTATAAACCACACAAAACCAAGGATTCTAGTAAATCACCTCGTAGAGCTCTCTCCATGGGAACACTGTCTGGTTTAGGTAAGAGGCATCCTTAACCTTCTTCAAGGGGTTAAAGCAGCAAAAAATGTACAATGAGCCCTTCTTTAAAGCATACTTTGTACATGTGGGGAAATTCCAGTACCACGGTAATGTTTAAATTATGATAATATTATGATCAGTGACTGGTTTCCATACCCGCAATGTTACGTTTCTAGTGCACTCAATCAGAACCAAATGAGCAGATATATTGATTATCTGTTGCATTCACTCTTGACATCAGACACCATATTAGTCTGTCGGCCTGCAAGTTAATAATTCACCATTGTAATTGTGATGCAACATGTTATGGCAGTTAATCTAGCAGAGGAGCATGTATGTCTTTTGAACTATAGACTTAATTTGGTTAGATTTTTTTTTGCTGACCTGTATTTCAGTTGCTGATCAAATAAAATAAGGGTGCTTCCTGACAAAATAGTCCAGTCTCCTTTGTATTGGGATTAAATGTTCTGCAAAGCTTTGGCAACTTTTCTTTCCATTTACTAAGACTATTTATTACTGATAATTAATGACAGATAGTGCTATCAACAGTCATATTGGCGAAAACTTTTTGTTAGCAGTTTTTCACAATCCTTAGTCACTTAGACAGGGAGTTGTTACATACAGTCAAGACATAAGGAAAATGCATAAGGTTGGAAATGTACTGTCACATTAGACAGGGAGTCACTATAAACAGGGGGTTGCTTAGGCAGTCTAAACTGTGATCATTTCCTCTTGATACAGCCCTTATAAATGTATTTCATTCTTCGATAATATTGAGAAACAAAACTTGATTCCTTTCTAAATTGTAATGTTTTATGCCTTTGTGGTACATGAAAGGAGAAAAACTTTCTGCTGAGGTGTTGAGTATCATTTTGGAAAAAAAAATGTCTTTTTCAGACAAACACCTAAGTTTACATACGACAGACCTGTCATTGGAAGAGGGTCCGCTATCTGACCTTGACCTTTCATGTGGACCACTACCTGATATTAGCCTGATCCTTGATGGGGCCAGTGGAACTGACCTGCCTCAACAATACACCCTACACATCCCCAACAGTTTCCAAACAGATGACAATAACTCTGTTAGTGAGAAATCAGAAAAAGGTAGGTTGTTACATGTTGAAGGGGGTGTGGGGGTGAGATTGTAGACGTGCCCTGTTGGAAGGGATTGTAGGTATACCTAATACAGGAGACTAGGTGTGACTAATGGAGGGGGCAATAGGTGTGGACATTTACTGCTTGAAAAGAGACCGAAGGTCGTAAAATGTTATAACCAATATTGACTGATACAGCAATGATTTTAGATTCTGCAGAGTGAAGTTCATATTAATCCATGAGAAATAAACGTTTTAGGATCTTACTCACATTAACAGATCAGATGGTTAAGTAGGAAAACTCTCGTCCGTAGGATGCAAATAAACAATACTAATGATAAGTACTGCATGCTAAGCTTCCCTTTTCTACTTGACTGAATTTATTAAGTTTCTCACATTTCCATTTCCAACTGTAGCTGGCAAGTCAAAGACCCAATGGGGAGACAGACAAAAGTCAGAAAAAGATCAGGAGAATTCCAAAACAAAGGAAGAGCAGACTGAGGTGCCATCTAGTGGTGAGAATTCAAGGGAGACTACTCCAAAGGGTACAGATGATGATGGCAGCAGTACAGGAGGACCTCTGGTAGAGTTTACACAGTCAGGAGCAAACAGCTCAAGGTAAATAACTGCTAAAAGAACATTTTTAGGGGGTTGCAGGAGAGTATAAGGAGCTATATAATGTAAAACTAGAATTGCTCGGGGATACCTTTATTTCACTTTTTATACGCATGAAGGGACGTATTATGGGAACACCAGTGGAAAGGGGGTGGGCAGCGTCTTTGTCCGCTTTCTAAGTCGAGCAGTTTTCATCTGATCTCCACCAAACTTGCTGAACATGTTTGTTGGCATTAAGTCTCAGCCAAGTGCAATAACCAGCCAAATTGACCCAAGGCACTTTTGAATTATGCAAAATTAGCCTTGTCCGCTCTCTAAATCAAGCAGTTTTCATATGATCTTTACCAAACTTTTTAGTTATGGCCCTTGAATTATCGAAAAATGATGGAATTAGCCTTCTCAGCTCTATCCATGTAGTTCAAACAGTCCGCACTATAGTTCTAACAGGTTTTACAAAACCAGTGAACTGCCAGATACTGAGTTATGCCTCTTTGACCGGTGTATTTTGTGACAGTTTGACACTCTTGTTTCAAAATGTGGACATTTTTGCAGTACAAACTTTCGTGGATTCACATGAATCACGAATTTGGTGAAAAATAACTAGCTATGGGGAGAACATATACTTTGCTAAGCATATTGAAATGATCGGACTTGCTGTGATTTTATAATGTTTTTGTGAAATAATGCATGTATAAATCTGACTATACTTGAATGATGATTATGTGTTAAGAATGCTGAATGAGAAATGTGTAGCCAACAAGGATTACACACCATCTGTTTGCTGAAAGTATTGATTTAAAACTTTGTTGTAAAGTACTTCTTTGTTGCAAGTATTCCTTGCCTTTATGGACTAAAAAGGTATCAAATAAACAGAAAACAAATTGTGTAATTGTTATATCGAGTTGATCTAGGATGTTTTCAACATACAATGTACATTCATGTAAAATGATGGAGCCATTTTTAAATACTGGCAAGGCTTTTAGTTAGGGGTTAAATGCCAGTGGTATTATCAATGATGTAAACGGGCTTGAATATTTCCTATTCAGCACTTGGCATAGCTTGTTTTCCTGTACTGTGAAAATGTCCCAATGTTTAAGTAACTTGTGTTTTGATTTTCGTATTCTTCAGGGATGATGAAGATGATACAAATGTGGTATGAGACATTCCCATAGATACCGTTGCTAGGATACAACAGTTGTGAAGGACATGCATAGTTACTTAGAATTCTTTTGCAAAGCCACGGATAGTATTAGTGTATGCTACAGTTGTGGACAGTTTAGCAGCTCATAATTCATTTTCATTTAATAAAGATTTGCAGATTTAATAAAATGCTAGGTTTTTACTTAGTTGCATTTAATATTGTTTGCCCGGATTCAGTTTATAAGGTATTACGTTGCTATGGAATAGATCGTATTTATTTACAATGGATATGATTGCTGTTTGTTCTGCATTTCTTATGAACTGTTGCCTAGATAGGTTGCCATGGAAACTTGGACTACTCATGCTTTGATACCTGCCATATTAGAAGCGATGTTGTGATACAGTCTAGTATTATACATTGACAGAAATCATGTCTTTGTAATAAAGACGTGCTTACTTATATTTACGTGCTTACTTATATTTACATCGTTTATGTATATGAACCTGAGACTGGGTTTGTACACGGTGTTTGGTAAATTTATGAGCAAAATTGGTTGACTGCCAAATATAAGAACGTGTACCCGTACTTTGACAAAATAACATCATATTTACTCAGAAGTTGTGACTCTGTGATAAGAACAGATGATTTCCTGAAAGACTGAACTTTGTTATAAAGATGTTATCAGAGATTATTGCTATATGATAGTTACAGAAGGCTGCATGGATGGATATATATTTGTGTATGTTTTGTGTATGTAATATTGTGTATATTGTGCTATTTTTCACTGTGATAAACGTTCATTTCACCAGTTTATTTGCCCATTTCCATATCAACTATAGCGTTTTTTTGAAGTATCACCACAAAAGGACAGTAAAGGATTTATACTTGTAGCTCTTGGTTAATTTGTCTAACTATGAAACAGGAGTAAAAGATTAGAGCAGTGAAAGGAAAGTTAGAAGCTATTAATGTACAATACATGTACAATACATATCGGGGTCAACCTTTGGAAAAACTACTTGCCACTTTGATGCAAGTTGTTTTTAAGTAAACATTGTAAAAAATAAAAAAAATTCCGCATTCCATTTTAACATTCATCACTTTTGTCTTACGTTTTGTGCAATCTTTTCAGAACCTGATTACAAATGTCCTGGACAGGTATTTATAGTTATTTTTGTGGTGTGAAGCAATTGAGAAATTAGTCAAATTACACATAGTGGAGGCCTTAGATGTTCAATTTTCTAAAACGTCAGTCTTTGGTTATACAACATTTATTGATTTCCATAAATGTGATACTTCAAAACTTTCTATAGTTATATGTAACTCATCGTGTAATTGTGTTTGCAGTTGTGATTTATTAATTGTGATAATGTAGCCAGTTTTTGCTCCAAGATAAATTGAAATTGCCAAGAATAAATTTTGTCATATTCCGAACATTCAGTTTCTCATCAATGTTTTTCCAATATAACGGGACAAGTTAGATATAGAGAATCTAACATGTTCATGAGTTGTGGATAAGGAAATCCCACCGAGGGTTGAGATTCGTCCAAAAACGAGGCTCTGCCGAGTTTTTTTGGACGTATCTCAACTCGAGGGTGGGATTTCCTTATCCACAACTCAATGGACATGGTAGATTTATTTTCTCACCGTTTTAATCGCATTTTCACACAAGTAAGAAGAAATAAGTATAA
>JAFMSR010002165.1:0-24996 GCA_022818135.1 Saxidomus purpurata | reverse complement strand
GCGGAAATACCACCTGTAGCAATGACAAAAATAAACAAGAAAAACTGTGTTACAAAGTATCACAGCGGGCCAACAAACAATAATCCCATGTAAATATTTTGGAAATTGGTGATGGTTGATATTGAGACATGGCCCCAAAAGAACTCGCGGAAACCAATTCTGGTTGAACAAGCGACACCACATCTACTGACTGATCTGTAGTATCAAAACTTTACTGTTATCAAATAATATTTATAGTACAGTATGTCCAGGAATGCTCTATAGACTGTTCTTGGTATGTCTAAATTTTTAATTACCATTATCCTTATTTATTTGACATGAATGAAGATTTTTATGAATATTTGCCGTAAAATATTCTAAAATGGTTAAAACAGCAGAAAAAAAGAAATGGGTGTTGATGGGATTCGAACTCGTGAATTCGTAAAAGTACACTAACACAAAAGTGTACGGGCTAGCGACTTTACCCATTACACCACGGAAACAGATCTTTATGAAATGGGAAAAAATTAGCTAAGATTATATCATATATATTTAAAAAGGCCATCGGAGAATATTCAGTTTGTTTGTTTGTAATTGTGCTTATTGGGTCCACCATCCTCTAAAAAGGCTATCATCGGTACGACCCGTAAGAATATTCAGTCGACTGCACTTCGTTTCTATAATGTCAAAGGCTGTGTAAGTGGAAAAAGCAATCTTATATCCATTTTTCTCAGCGTAGATTGCGCCTGAAAGTTGAAACGTGAAAAGCGCTTTTTTCTATTTTTATCAGCGTAGATTGCGCCCTCTATGAAACGAACGACAACTCAATTACAAACGACAACTCTTGCTTTTCAAAAAAAAAAAAAATAGACTGTGTCTACAGTTTTCATCTCAGAAGTACGTCAATTTTATAATGAAGAGAGACGCATATTTTCGATCAAGTGCTTAAGTATCCATGCATCTTTTACTCACCACGTATTAAATATAGCGGGCCGCTGCTGCGGCCCGCAATAAAACATCTCAAGACTTGAGAAAAGGGTTAGTGAAAGCCAATTTGAGACACATCTCAGCTAAGGAAAATCTTACCGTTTTGAGAGAGAATTTTGAGCTGAGAATCAGATATAACTCAAGGTGAGAACGTTAGTGAAAGCCGCACCAGGACTTGCTAAAAGTTGATGTGCACGTTCGGTACTATTATGTATAGCTTTTATGCGGGAGTGAGGATATAACCTTCAAATATACGAAATTTACAGAATGACATCAAAAACGATTTAATTATTTAAAAAATAACCAACGGGGTCGTTAAACTCAGCTGATATACAAAAATATAGCCTACCTTCTTGAAATGTCAAAGATAAAGATCAATACGCACATTTGTTGATTTTTTTTAATCATTCCAGTGTTTTTTTACATATAGTTTGCAGAGCATAATACATTTGATTACTGAACTTTATTCAATGGCGTCGGCTCCGTCAGAAAATCTCACTTAAACGAGTCAAACACCAGGCACGTACGTCACAGCGGATTTCTTTTCCAACTTATTAAGTATTTTCTCCATATACTTTGGCTTCAACTTTATAGGTAATTAGGTAAACAAACTTGCACATATAGATTACAATAATATCATGAATATCTAATGCCGTATTTTATTACTATACGAACTTGCAAACACGCATCCGTATTTCAGTTCTATACGTGTTATTATTACACACCTTTCTGTATAGAGTGAATGAGATTGATACCACTGAAATTAACAGTGACTGTGTCGTTTTGTGCACCGCCTCAATCGCACGTGCATTATCTGGTTACACGTCGTGTCGCTGGAGTCGCAGGATAGTTATAAATAGACAGACAAATTCAAATTAATAAGAAAACATAATTGTTGGAGATACGCATGCTCAGATGCCCTTTCTTCATCCGGTACGCACGTTTACATTCCATTTTTAAAGATTTTATGACCAATTTTCTTCTATCACAATGCATTCTACCTCGCCGAAATGACGTTTCTGGGCAAATTTCGGTACAAGTCATTTACTACAAATGTAAATGTTCCTTGAAATGTTCCTACTCTTCCTAAACGTTTTCACGCAAAATTTCAGAGAGAAAAGTTTATTTCTAAAGATTTAATTTAAATTAAATAATTTTTGTACTTTCATAATGTGTCATACTAGACTATATACTTCATTCATCAAGTGGCGAAACTCTGCATTTACCATATTGATATGCCTTCACTGATCTAGGATTAATCTCCCTTACAGACCATATGCAGAGACATATTTTATCTCAAACCTATCGGTGCTGGTTTCGTATAAACGGACACATGGGGAGTATAGACACATGTGGTTTGTAAATATAGAGAATCGGGCTGTTTCTGTGCTATCAGCATCTGGTATCAATAATAAATTGATAAGTAGGAAACATAGTTTTACCTGGAACTGAAAGCTTAAAATATACATGTCTGCATTATTTTTCAATCAGTTCTAATTTAATTATGTTTTATTATGACATTCTTTACCAAATATAGTATTGAATAAGAAAAAAGATTAAATTTTCTTTTAGCGTAGATCTACGTGTTGAAAAATAAAAGTCATTTTCTAAGTACAGATGCACATTATTCAGTTGCAACAACGAGCAATTACTATTTAAACATAATTATTATACCCTGCTTACATTACTTTAAAATGAACAGTGAGTGAGTGAGCGAATAAGTGAATGAATGTTTTGTATGTATTTGCAACTGACAGCGAAAAACATGGCCATACATCTGTAGCAGATCCTGCTTTTAGTTGAGTGAGACATTACGTCCGTGTTAATCAATGCAACATTACGTGATTGTGTACAAGCAACTTTACAGAAAACTTCATTTATAAAAAAGAACACATTTTAAAAAGACAAGTGAAATTTTTATATGTTCTTATATACTTGTACCTTTTTTGTACTTCCAAATCAAGAGATAAAATGGAATGTCTAGCGTCTTAAAGTATGTACATGTAATATTCGCTTAAAGTGTTCCAATTTATACACGAATGCGCTATTATTTTTATTGAACATTACCGCTTGATAATATATATAAGGGTATCTCACCTAGGTATGGGCTCAGGATATCATGAAGTGCAAGGTAAATGTTATTTATAGCTAATACACGATGAAACATAATTGTGTACGCGTGTCAACAGAAACCAGGCACGTGGCAGTTGACAATATACATTTAACATGCTGGATATTTAATTCACAAACGTACTTCCAAATCAAGAGATAAAATGGAATGTCTAGCGTCTTAAAGTATGTACATGTAATATTCGCTTATAGTGTTCCAATTTATACACGAATGCGCTATTATTTTTATTGAACATTACCGCTTGATAATATATATAAGGGTATCTCACCTAGGTATGGGCTCAGGATATCATGAAGTGCAAGGTAAATGTTATTTATAGCTAATACACGATGAAACATAATTGTGTACGCGTGTCAACAGAAACCAGGCACGTGGCAGTTGACAATATACATTTAACATGCTGGATATTTAATTCACAAACGAAAATTTTATTTGAAATTGTTAACATCATAATGCTTATTCTAGACAGTAAAGCCTTTCAATTATCATATAATTACATTTTTATATTGAATATTTTTCAGATTTTTTTCAATTTACAAAATATTTTTTCTAAAGAAAATAATACACATAAAAGTCAACACTTTACTTTGAATAATCAAAACTCTTTGATTTGTTATATATTTATCGTTGTACTGCAAAATCGTTATTTGATACCTAACAGATGCCCAATTCATCATTATCACCCAGCATGGCTTTCCTGATAACGCACTTACGATTTTCCCTGTATCCCCGTTTAAAAGTAGAAAAACAGCCGAATTCAAAATGAAAAAGAAGCAAGAAGTCAAATAATTATTTTAGAAACGTTTACATAAAAATAATCAGTGTCCACTGTAGAATATCATAATATCAAGGAATAGATTCTAAAATTGATTCATTTGATGTAAATATCGGTTCAAAATGTGCTGAATCACTAGTTTGTGTAATTTTCAACTACATTATGTAGGTAAAACAGGTGTTTAGTTTGACAGAAAAAAGAAGCAAGAAGAAATTAACTTATTCTGAAGAAAAATATATCATTAGAAAGTTGAAGAAATGTTCTTTCTTGCAATATCAAGGTATAAGAACAAAATTAGACAGAAAATGTTACAATTAGATGTTTTTAAATTAGTTCCTATATAACCTCGGCGAAATGGAGATATTTTGCAGGGGAAATGGAGATACAATTTCTGATCTACTAATGACATTTTTATCTAAAATGTTCCTACTTACTTGTATAAAAATAAGACACTTCAAGCAAAATTTCAGAAAAAAGACGTTCATTTTTAAATATTTAATGATCATTTTTCTACTTTCATGTTATGTGATACCTCGGCAAAACGGAGTGTGGTAATTCAACATAAAGATAAGCGTAATATGTCATATCTGGATAAAACAAGCTTTTTAGACCAAATTTTCGGTAATATATTATAATCTTTCGAGTTACAATAGGGGTCCAGTCCCTAATATTTATTTCAATATTGATCATGACTCCAAACAAAATGTTGTGTTTACCTGCAGCAAATGTGTACATTTTTCTCTAATAATTTTGAGGTAAACTTGTTTTTAGAGATTGAACGAATCGTAAAAAATTATAATAGTTCAGGAATGAAAAATTTATTCTATAATTATATAAAAGGCGGAACATAGACATATTTACGGAAGCACAGAGGTGACATGTGGGAATTTTTTTTATATTATCACGTGGCCACGCGATAATAAAAAATGAAAAACCGAAAAACAAAAGTTATCGCGTGGCCACGTGATAATAAAAAAAGAAAAAACGAAAAACAAAAGTTACCCCACGCGATAAGACATATTTACGGAAGCACAGAGGTGACATGTGGGAATTTTTTTTATATTATCACGTGGCCACGCGATAATAAAAAAGAAAAAACGAAAAACTAAACGTTATCGCGTGGCCACGCGATAATAAAAAAAGAAAAAACGAAAAACAAAAGTTACCCCACGCGATAATAAATAAAGAAAAAACGAAAAACAAGACGCGATAACTCAATGGTATACCCATGGTATATGATGGTGTTCCCTTTATGGTTATTGGGAAGCAGGTCCGGTAATATTGGCATGGCCTAGATAGACACATCAAGCAAAACAAAAAGGAAGCATGAGAAAAGGAATAAGGTATATTTTAAAAATATATTGTAATAGTGACGCCTGAGTTGGCCTAACTGTTTATTATGCAATATTGACTGTTATAATAAAGGAATGAGTCAGCATAGCATTTTAAACTTATATCAAAACGGCACTTGCATGTGCTAAATTGCTGCAGATTGGTAAAATTTATGTGACATTCACTCTTTTAAACTTTTTATCCCCGACTACAATAGTATTAAATTATGTAAGACTATAAAATAAGAAAATAAGATATGCATGGAATACTTTTGGTATTCATGATTATAACATGATAAAATTTTGTTGCCCAAACATGTGTTTAGTATGTTTGAATTGCAGTGAGATCTTGTTCCATAGTTTTGGTCCAAAATACTTTAGAGATTTTCTGCAGAATTGGAGCCTTGGTTTGGGAAGGTACAAAGTATTTTGTGCAGATG
This sequence comes from Saxidomus purpurata, assembly GCA_022818135.1. NCBI lineage: Eukaryota > Metazoa > Mollusca > Bivalvia > Venerida > Veneridae > Saxidomus > Saxidomus purpurata. The sequence continues at coordinate 19,353 of JAFMSR010002165.1, read as the reverse complement.
ACCTGAGGGATACATTGTTTGTTTCATGGAATATGTTTGACATGTATTCAGGTAAGAGGATTAACTGTTATTTAAGGATTTGTAAACAAATACTGCTTTTTGTGTCGCCCTTTCGGGGAAAAGGCGATACTTAGGGATCGCTTTATCCGTCAGTCCGTCCGTCACAAGAACTTAACGTTGGCTATAACTTTGCCATTTCTTAAGATTTCATCATAGAACTTTACAATTGTATTGCTTATGACAAAAAGGTGGTGACGCCGCCAAAGTTTGTAGGTGAAGGTAATGTTTGACAGAGTTATGCCTCTTTTTGTACAGAGTTTTTGTAACGAAAACTTGAGGTTGGCTATAACTTTGCCAATGTTTAAGATTTCTTCATCAAACTTTTAAATTGCATTGCATATGACAAAAGGGTCGTCATGCCGCCAAAGTTTGTAGGTCAAGGTCACATTTGACAGAGTTATGCCTATTTTTGTACTTAGAGTTTGTCATAAAATTACTGGTTATTGTAAGAGGGCGACACAAGTGTTCTACTGAACACCCATCTAGTTTGTAATAGATATGATCTAGTATTTTCATCCACTTAAGTTAATTAAATAAACTTTATGACGGTGCATCAAACTCCTGTCCAGAATATGAGCTGGTCGTTTTTGAAACTTGTATAACTTATCTAAAAATTCATTAAAATATTGGAGTTGCCCCAAAGAGCGCAACAGTAGTCTAGAATGTGGTAATATGTAAGCATTGAAGAATAAAGCCATTGAATTTTTAGCTCACTTGAGTAGGAAGTGCTGAAGGTGAGCTTTTAGGATCGTTTAATGTCTGTCCATCCACAATAAGTTTGTTTATACTCTAGCATCTACATATATTTAAACACAATGTATATGGCTTCAAGACATTAAATGAGTTTGTGTATGGTTTTGATCGGTTCAGTACTTGTGCAGGGTTTCCACTGACCCTTTTTTGCCACTATTATATACCAGTACGCAAGGGGTGGGTGCGAGAGGGGTGTCGTCCTGGCCATTGATTTTTAGCTCGCCTGGCACAAAGTGCCAGAGTGAGTTATTAGGATCGCATTCCTTCCGTTGTCCGTCCGTCTACCATTTCCTTCGAACAACATCTCTTCTGAAACCACTGGGCCAATGTTGATGAAACTTTGCAGGGATGTTCCTTGCATGAAGCTCTATCAAAGTTGTTCAAAGAATTCCATTCCATGCAGAACTCTGGTTGCTTTGGCAACAAATAGGAAAAAATTAAAAAATCTTCTTCATTAAAAGACCACTATATTTTAGCCCAGGCTTAATCGTTTAAGAACAAAATATATTGTATTAAAAGTCCGCTTTATTAACAGACCACAATTTTTAACTTCCCTTGGGTTGTCCCTTAAAGACGATCGCTATTGATTGATTGAATAGAACTGCTACTAACTGACCCAGTCAACCAATTTATGACACTATTTTGGTTGCGAATGCTCGATATAGTCTCCAAATAGTGGTTCAGTGTATGTGCGTGTGTGTGTCCGTCTGAGTTTAGTATGTCTGGGCTGTTACTTATCCATGGATCAAGGGATTCTTAAATAACTTGGCACAAATGTTCACCATCATGAGACGGAGTGACATGCGCAAGAACCAGGTCCCTAGGTCAAGGTCACACTTAGAGGTTAAAGGTCAAATTCAAGAATGACTTTGTCCGGAGTATATCTACTTCATGCATGGAGGGATTTTGATGTAACTTGGTACAAATGTTCACCATCATGAGATTGAGTGTCATGCGCAAGAACCAGGTCCCTAGTTCCAAGGTCAAGGTCACACTTAGAGACCAAAAGCCAGATACAAGAATAATTGAAGAATGACTTTGTCCGGAGTATTTCTTCTTCATGCATAGAGGGATTTTGATGTTACTTGTCACAAATGTTCACCACCATGAGACGGAGTTTCATGCGCAAGAACCAGGTCCCTTGGTCTAAGGTCAAGGTCACACTTAGAGGTTAAAGGTTAAATTCAAGAATATCTTTTTCCGGTGCATTTCTTCTTCATGCATGGAGGGATTTTGATGGAACTTGGCACAAATGTTCACCACCATGAGCTACCCTTGTTTTTAGAATTACTTCCCTTTGTTGTTAATATAAATAGTAAGGATGGGAACAAAGAATATAATTAGTATTCGAATATTTGTATAGACTATTCGAATACATTTAAATATTCGAATGAAATTGTTTAACTTTTCTGAATATTTTACTAACTGAAAAGTATTTATCCGAAAGTTTATATAGTTAGCTAATTACTAATTAATAACTTTTCGGGATTTTGTCACTTAAATTCATGATTTTCAACATTTAGGAATTTAAAACATTGTCTTAGTAAAGACTTACATTCGTGTCCGGACTGTAACTTTATCATGCATTGAAGGATTTTAAAATAACTTGGCACTAATGTCTAGCTCATCAAGACAAAGTGTCGCGTGCAAGACCCACGTCCCTACCTCTAAGGTCAAGGTCACACTTAGAGTTTGAAGGTAATGGAAACTGTAACGTTGTCATGCATTGAAGGATTTTAAAATATCTTGGCACAAATGTCTAGAACATCAAGCCGACGTGTTGTGTGCAAGACCCACGTTCCTACTTTGAAGGTCAAGGTCACACTTAGAGTTTGAAGGTAATGGAATCCTGTATATATGCACACATTCAGGACTGTAACTTTGTCATGCATGGATTTATTTAAAAATAACTTGGCACAAATGTTTAGCACATCAAGCCGACGTGTCGCGTGCAAGACCCATGTCCCTACCTCAAAGGTCAAGGTTACACTTAGAGTTTATAGGTAAAGGAATCCTGTATATATGCATACATTTGTGTCCGGACTGTAACTTTGTCATGCATTGATTGATTTTAAAATAACTTGGCACAAATGTTCAGCAAATCAAGACGACGTGTCGCGTGCAAGACCCTTGTCCCTACCTCAAAGGTCAAGGTCACACTAAGTGTTTAAAAGTAATTGAATACTGTATGCATGGTAACTCTGTCATGCATGGTAGGATTTTAAAATTACATGGCACAATTATTGAGCATATGGAGAGGACACAGACTGTGAGACAACTTTTTCGGGAGCATTTGTCACTTGTGAAGGACAGCTCTTGTTTATTATTGGCTGTAGAGAAAAATTGAGACCACTTTTCTGTGGTACAACATGCATGTTACATCCAATGTTTAGGTGTATTTTGACCTATCTCTACTTGGTAAGGAGTTAGTCCTTTTGACAACAGGCGGGCTCGACCTGTTACACGTGGGCATCTAGTTTAAACAAAGTTTTGAAAATATTTCTTTTGTCATGATCATGTGAAAGGATAAAACAAATGCTACTTTAAATTTGCAAGCTAATGTCTTAATTTTTTTTGTAGTTTGATGCCATGTCTCAGAGAGTCGACCAGTTTGTTATTGCAAAGATATGTTCCCTTGTGGCAGAAGGTGTAAGAAGTGCTACTGAGATTGCAGAAGGTAACTCTGTCAAGGATTTCATTGGAATTATGGCCCTTTTCGACTTAGAAACTCAGTTAAATTTATCATTCTTGTCCACTTGTTGACTTAACCATTTGATATATTACTTTGAAAGTTGGGATACTTATGTACCATCATGACACCTATAATTTAATGTAAGCAAGAGTAGATAGCACTGTGGAAATGTTTTTATACTCCCTACATCTAGCAGATTATATTCGCGAAACATAGATTATGTGTCAATTGAACCTCCAATGTTTCGAGAATATAATCTGCTAGATGTAGGGAGTGCTTCTTTTATATATCATTTTTGAGAAATTGATTTTTTAAAGTTTGTTGTAATTTACATATGTAATTTCTTTTTGATGAGATCAAACATTTGGCCTCTTATTAGTCTCTTCTAGACAGGCACCTTTAAAATCACGTAAAAGGAGTATTTACCAGTTCAATATCTGCTGGGAGTGTATACATGGCCAATGTCTTATCATCTGATACCGTATGAACTTATCTAAAAAGATAAATAACTGTTTCAATAATAACATAACATTGTCAATTATCAGTTGTTTTCAGAACACCAATGTTGGATCAGTTATGATCGGTTGCCTTCAACGGATAGGGAAATATTTTTATTATTATTTAGCATGTAACCTTTAGGAAGCTCACCCAATTGAATTACCCCGGTAATAGATGATAGCATCCAACGTACACGCTGTGGTCTGCATATTAGCCTTTACCAAAGGAAGGACTTCTGGCACTTTATGCCTGTAAGCCATGTACCTGCACACTTTCGACCGTCCGGACCCAACTTGGCTGACCCTTTTTCTGCAGCCATCTTTCATTCCAATGGGTCAAGGAACCAACAATCCAAACTACTGAAAGCAAATGCCAGAATTTCTGTGAATACATTTTAACGAATATGAGTAAGATATGACTGAGATGCCCATCGGCCTTTCTTAATAGTTTAACAATATCTGGAACTCCTTGCGAGTCTGAATAAGTAGCTGCTCCTTTACGAAAACTATGGGAATGTAACAAATAAAACATTTGTCACTGGACACAGTTTATTTCATGGAACAGCTGAAATTATAGTTATCTGCGGTGAACCACATTGTTGATTTTTGGATTGTCTCAAATGGAATTGTAAGGTTTGCTTTTCAAAATCTAAGGTCGGTGTGTTTTAATGACCAATTACATAGATGCCATGAAGAAATGACTAATTCACTGACGCAAAATAGCCCAAAACATGCTACTAGAAATAAAGCCATAAAGAGCTTTGTTTCGTTCAGTGACTGGCATGTAAATGGTAAGATATCATACAAGTTTTTCAAAATATTGATTGTAAATGGACTTTAGTGTCAGCTGCTGTCCTTTCTTCCTAAATCCGGCCAACATCTGTTTGAAATAGAAGATTTTGTTTGATCTTCCAAACTGTTTAATTTATGCATGAATGTAATAGCTGCTAAATAGGAAGATCCTGTCACTCAATCCCTTCTGGAAAAACCATGCAATATAAAGGGAAATCACACGTGTATGAACAGGTCACGAATTAGAAATGCCGTAAATAACTCGACATTAATTAAAAGAACGTAAAGATGTCTGGTAGGCAAGTTTCGTATTGTTTGATAAACCCTCTGAAGCCAGTGACTAATTTGCTTACTTCTAAAGATGTCTAGCAGATGCGATGGCACCTGATCCGGGAATATGTTTGCCTTTGGTGCAAGAGACCTGAAACGCTGAAATTCAAACATTGAAAGAGCATCTGTTATTCCGTTAGAAATTCCCGGTATGTGTTCGATTTTGAACATAACGTTATACATGCACTTTAAACACTGTAAGACAAAGTTTCTAAGAAACATCACTGGTTTTGATTTACTAGGCATATTCTTAATAATTGTCAGACCGACATGTTGTCACATCGGAACAATATTTTATTTTGTAGCCGAGATGGCCATAAGAATACTGAAGCAACTATTGGAAAGGTTTCCAAGACTGTAATGTCATTAGTCAGTTCACTTTGTATCCATGACGCTGGCCATGCACCATTAGGCCAATTGGCCTTGAAGTAAATTTCGTAGCCAGAGCCAGAACTATCTGTAAATTACTGTAGATCTTTGTTATTAAACTAAGTTGTTTTGCAAATAACTGACACATCATTAAATTAAGACAAAAATGTTAGCCAGATTTCAAATCTTCTTTTATCTCTCGTGAAACTCTTACATGATGATGTTTTTCCGGCTCCAGCCGGACAGTCAAATCGATAAGCCTTCTGAAAAAAGGTCTCCCATTAGGACTGCTTTGCAAGCAATGGCTACCAATCAAATATTGCACATATGACAAAGTGGTTTTTTACTTTGAAAGCATAACTTTGATTTGTTTGCTAATTCTATCAGCTTTTCCATAGGAATTCTTATCACCATTTTCTCTTAATCTAATTCAAGTCCATCAAAAACAAGAACAGTGGACGGATGAACTGTTTTGTCTACTGCTAATGGTACATTTAAGTCTTGACGTCATTGAAAGAAGTGTTCTAACAGTATGTAAAAGTCCCTCATGTCTGCTTGACTTCAAAAAAGAAAATAATCCAAATAATGCTTTATATTTTTTAAATTTCGACCTCTTTTTTACTGACTACTCCAAAAACGTTGAGGTTTTTCAAATATAGCGCAAGAAATAATAGTACCAAATGGTAGACGTTTATCTTAACAATATTCACCTATATATTTAATAGCCAATAACTCAAAATTATTTGGGTTTATAGATGGCTGATTTAATGTCTGTTTTTGCTAACAAAGCATTTTTATCAAAATCTCGAAGCATATTAAATGCCTCATCAAAAAGAATATACTGAACTGAGCTGATCTTATAAGGGAAACAGTCATTAACTGAATCATTCTTTGGGAAACTCAAGTGTTTTGTGAGGCGAAAATCATTACGGTAACCTCCTTTTTTCTCAACCAAGCAAGCATATTGTCGGAACTCTTACAGATATCCGTTACAGGAATTTATACAGGAGCCTTTTTATATTAATGTTTGTTCTAAAATACGTTGTTTTCATACAGTTTGAACAACTCAATTGTTTTACCAAAATCTGAGAGCGAGCAGCTTTAATTGTACAACAACAGCATGACTCGACAACATAAGTGAATATCTTGGTAGCAGTTTGCTAAAGTCCATTAAAAATACTATTAGATTTGGTTTTTCTGTACCGTTACGCAATGTGGTATACTGGGATTTTAAAAGCTTTATAATTTGGTAGCGTATCATTTTGATTTACCGAAATTTATGCTGGAGCCTTTTTATTTGACTATTCGGTCTTAAATATGTTTATTTCAGAGAGGTTGAAGAACTTTATTTCCTCGTCAAAATCTGAGAGCGAGCAGCTTTAAATTTTGTTAAAAGCAGGGTTCTTCGAACTCTCTGAAATTTCAGATAGTAGAACATATTTTAGAACGGATCATCAATAAAAAGGTTTCAGTATAAATTCATGTAAAGTATTTCTGTACTTTTGAAATAATACGTTACCAAATTACGCTTTTGAAATTTCAATATAAGCATAATTATACTAAATCGATGCCGTCGAATCATGCTCACCTACACGTTTTACAGGTTTTCTCAAATTGCTACCTAGATTTTACTTGTGTAGTTGATTGTAGCCATTGCTTTAAAGGAACGTACCCTATAACTGATGGCAAACTAAATAACCTCCAAAACATAAACAATAGAATCTTTGGAAGTATTATAACTTGACATAAAAGTTTCAGCTATACATTCCCAAACATTATCGATAAAATCAGCGGTTCAAAATATACAGCAGAACCGTAAACCATTTAATAATCTATGTAGAGTTGTTGTTGTACAATTATGGGTGGATGCGATTTATAACAAAAGGCTCTATATTGATAAATTGTGGTAAAATGAGGCATTTTTCGCCGTAGGTTCTTCTTTGAAATTGTATTTATTTATCATTTTACGTTCATTGAACACATAATCTATGTTTCGAGAATATAATCTGCTAGATGTAGGGAGTGCCCCTTTAACATTTTTATTTTCTTTCACCGGAAATTGTGAAAGAGCAGTAATAAAAAAATCGAATCATGGTAACATATTAAATGGATCAACTCTATCCAATATTCAAACCTGATCACATGATCTTTCAGCACGCGAAATATCTCGCGAGGTTGTCAACTCCTGCTATATCATCGGCAGACTGTTTTGTCTTTAGTGACTACCAGACAGAAAGGAAAACTTTAACGTTTTGCCCCGTTTTTTTGTGCCCTGTTTCATGTTCATAGGTAAGATTTCATTAATTTCTGGGAGAATTGTGTATAAAAACTGCTTCTGTTTTGTGCAAATGATTCGCAGATGACTTTTTTTTGTAGTTGTGCTACGTTTTGTCTTTGTCAGTCTTGGTTCAGACTTTAGTAACAGCTAACTCACGTGCTTGGACGACTTTACCCCATCCCCCCCATCTCCTCCGTCGCAGGTATAATGTTATTTAACCTGTATCTTACCATTGATAATGTAGATCTAATCATACTTTGTAAATGTTAGCAGTAGACTAAGATGAATGATATAGGGCCAATATCGGCTCCTTGTATAGACAGAAGTTGGACATAATTTACTCACTCAGCGTCAGTTCTTTGCTTCCTCTTGAAGTACCAGATTTGTGTTAATCACAACTCGTGTACCTTATTGTGATAGTTATCCATCTAAATTATCGGAGAAATAGTTGTAAAAAAGTTATATTAATTTTTAAAATGGTCATAAAAATGCTTAAAACACAATAATTGCTTTGAGAGTATGTAAAAAAGTTACATGTTTTCCTTTGGTTGTTTATAGTCGCGGCCGACACTGGCATTTCTCCCTGGGTAAACTTGCCGAGACTCCTGACAGACGCGGGTTGAAGAGAGATAGATGCAGATACAAGGGAATCCGGGTACCAGACCATAGCTCTTTTACAAACAGACCCCTTGGTTCTTTTGCATACCCGGTGTATAGCACCGATACACGCGAGACTACCACTGGGTTTCTAGCCACTTCATCTCTAGATGGGTGGGAAACACTGAAAAGCGTTCCTGGAATTCCCAGTGCCCCGGCATGGATTCGAACCGCGGACCTCCGGATTGGTAGTCCAAAGCGTTTACCAGTCGATCAGCGCGCCACCCTAAAGGCACATGTATACTGATCTATTTCTCTCATTTACAGATAGAAATGAAAATACACATTAGCGAATTTGGTAAATTTTAAAAGTTTGACTAGGATTGCCCAAATATAATTCATGTTTAACTACTCTAAACTGATCTCTGGTCTAAGATAAAAACATTGCCAGAGATATGTTTAAAATGTAGTTGGTTCTGTAATAGTTTTATTTCAATGAAAACTGAGAAAATCGTTGATTTTATGTATCATATCATATTTAAACTTGATCACAAAATAAGTTAATCTTATTTCTATTCGCTATAAATATCAGAAATATTTCTTACAAAGTCTCAAAGCATTAATACACATTGTAGCAGCGTCTGATTACTGTCATTTTAAAGTAGAAACTATTTCCCGGTCTTATTCTGTTTAACGCGTCCTGTCAATCTGATTATATTTTGCAATGAAAGACAAATATTATTCACTCATTGATCTATCTTATACCAGACAGCTGTTACTTTGGTGTCAATATAAGTTTGCAAATCCTATTATCAGCGTCGGTACTTGAAGAAAATAGCAGCCCACAGTTCCTGAATAACGAAAAGAAATGAAAGCAGAGTTTACTTTTACTTCCATTAATTGTCACTTAAAGAATGAATTATAGGGGGTCCAAAATGCAAATGTGGATGTTATGCCTATACAAAAAGGTGGTAGATATCTTTAATACGATATTTACTGCACAGGAACTATCATATATATGTATGATCGCACACGAGTATGAAGTTAGCCCCGCAGCCCCGTTTATCCCTACAGCCCCGTGAAGTTAGCCCCGCAGTACCTAGTTACCCCGCATCCCCGTGAAGTTAGCCCCGCAGAACCTAGTTATCCCGCAGCCCCGTGAAGTTAGCCCCGCAGCACCTAGCTACCCCGCAGCCCCGTGAAGTTAGCCCCGTGGCACCTAGTTACCCCGCAGCCCCGTGAAGTTAGCCCCGTAGCACCTAGTTACCCCGCATCCCCGTGAAGTCAGCTCCGTAGCACCTAGTTACCCCGCATCCCCGTGAAGTTAGCCCCGCAGCACCTAGTTACCCCGCAGCCCCGTGAAGCTAGCCCCGTAGCACCTAGATACCCCGCAGCCCCGTCAAATTAGCCCTGTAGCACCTAGATACCCCGTCAAGTTAGTCGCGTAGCATCTAGTTATCCCGCAGCCCCGCCAAGTTAGCCCCGTGGCACCTAGTTGTCTCGTAGCCCCGCCATGTTAGCCCTATGCCACCATGTCTCAACACGCCTCGTGGCATATGGTTTCCTGAAAGTACCGCTTGAATTAACCTATGCACACATCACCGCAGGACAACGAGCAAACGCAGTTGTGTTGATGGGTAAAGATGTCTGCCACTTATACCGGAGGTTGCGGGTTAGAACCCCACTGGGGTCACGATCGTACCTTCTCATATGTCATCAGTTCTATTTTCTCAGTTCCGTGCCCTCTAGTATCAATGCAACCCTGGAGATATCGTTAATATAAGTATCATCCCCGCTTCACATACTCTGTCCCGTGTCCCATGCACTCAATACAGTTCTATACTTATAGTGCTCCCAATCTTTGATAACACCCTCATTCACATGAACTCAGCCCTCAGCCCTGTGCCCTAAGCACTGAAAACACCGTTTGTAGAAGTAGCATCCCCGCCTGAAGGAGTTAGCCTCGTGTCTCCTGCTATCAATACACTTCTTGTAACAGTCATTCTAGTTTTCAGACCACCTCTATGTGTCCCAGCATTCACATAAACTCAGCCCCGTGTCCTGTAGTATCATTGCAGCCCTGGTAAAACCGTTTCAATAAGTAGAACCATCGCTGCCTCACTAACTCAGCCTCGTTTCCCCTGCTATCAATACAGCACTTCTTACACTACTCTGTAACTTTCATACCATCCTTTTGTGTCCCCGCGTCCACATAAACTCAGCCCCGTGTCCTGTAGTATCGTTGCAGCCCTGGTAAAACCGCTTAAAGTAGAACCATCTCCGCCTCACTAACTCAGCCCCGTGTCCCCTGCTATCAATACAGCACTTCTTACACTACTCTCTAACTTTCAAACCAACCTTTTGTGTCCGCGCGTCCACATAAACTCAGCCCCGTGTCCTATAGTATCATTGCAGCCCTGGTGAAACCGCTTGAAGTAGAACCATCTCCGCCTCACTAACTCAGCCCCGTGTCCCCTGCTAGCAATACAGCACTTCTTACACTTCTCTAAATTTCATATCATCTATTTGTGTCCCCGCGTTCACTAAACTCAGCCCCGTTTCCTGTAGTATCATTGCAGCCCTGGTAAAAACGTTAAAAGTAGAACCGTCCCCGCCTCACTAACTCAGCCCCGTGTCCCCTCAATCAATACAACACTTCGTACACTACTCTCTAACTTCCATACCACCTTTTTGTGTCCCCGCGTTCACATAAACTGGGCCCCGTGTCCTGTAGTACCATTGCAGCGCTGGTGAAACCGTTTAAAGTAGAACCATCCCCGCCTCACTGACTCAGCCCCGTGTCCCCTGCTATCAATACAGCACTTCTTACACTACGCTCATACCACCCTTTTGTGTCCCCGCGTTCACATAAACTCAGCCCCGTGCCCTATAGTATCATTGCAGCCCTGGTGAAACCGTTTAAAGTAGAATCATCCCCGCCTAAATAACTCAGCCCCGTGTCCCCTGCTATCAATACAGACTGTCAAGTTAACCCCGAAGCATTTAGTTACCCCGCAGCCCCTCGAAGTTAGCCCCGTAGCACCTAGATACCCCGCAGCCCTGTCAAGTTAGCCCTGTAGCACCTACATACCCCTCAGCCCCGTGAAGTTGAGCCCGTAGCACCTAGATACCCCGCAGCCCCGTCAAGCTTGCCTTGTAGCACCTAGATAGCCTGCAGCCCCGTCAAGTTAGCCCTGTAGCACCTAGATACCCCGCATTCCCGTCAAGCTGGCCCCGTAGCACCAAGATACTCCGCAGCCCTGTTAATGTTTGTTTTATCTATCATGCACACGTTGTACAAAGGTTAAACTATTTCATCTGATAAACAATACGCTTACATGCACGTTTTAATTGATTTGTGATCGAATTTCTGTGGTCAGCAATCACTCAGCAAACATACACCTGGACGAAAGAAGTCAAGATATTGCGCGTACGACCGTTAATAGAACGAAATTGATTCAGCCTTAGCGGTCACTTGCTCTACAATGTTTTCAATAAACAGGTTGTTATCAGTATTTTCATTGCTTTGATTTAATTACAGTCCGATCATAAAAAACTGTTTCCTATAGTTTGGTATTCAATGAGGTATGCTGTAACACATGCATGATGCCGGAAGCAATGAAAGAGTTTGGTGTTTTCATTTTTCAAAAGATCATGAAATAATTGGTATTAGGTCGTAAGTCATATGTTGTCTTAAATGGCTGCGATATAAGTAGAATCTAAAATCATTCCTAAACACACACCTGCATATGTACATGTTTTTAGTTTTTATTTGTATTGAGGTAAAATAAGAAAATCGGTCACTCCAAAATATCACAGGACCATGAAACAGAGCTTATGATTAACGGCGCATGTATCATTTATTAAACGAGAATTATGGTGAGCTTATCATACCGCCTCGTCATACAGTTCAACGTGATTGATTAGAAAAAGTTCAATATAAAGGCCGAAAAATGTTCATCTGTGACAGAGTAGAGAATGCGAGTCATGTTTCATAGTGGTTAACTGTTATCTGAGGTAAATCTGGTTTGACACATTTCTTAGTGTTGACTGTCACTTAATCAATTTGTCCAAAAAAGCAACTTAATAATTGTGCAAAAATGGTCTGAAATTCTTTATAGCATTTTATAACGTTGTGCTTCTACAGATTTTTAAGTGAGCTTCTCTGTTTAGATGAGTACCTTGTTGTACTCCTTTAACATCAATTGTTGTTATCAGGGTGTCAGGTTCACCAATATTACTCCGAAGGAAAACGTAAATGTTATTCCAAATGTACTATGCACGGCTCAAATGTAACGGCAGTGCTGAAACCGACGACCATAGTTGAATCACCGTTGTGTTGGAAAGCTAACATACTTTGAGACGTAGACCGGTTTCATAACTGTTTATTACTTCTTTTTCACGAAAACAAACATATACATTTGTACTAATTTAATAAATGCTTGATTATCACAAAACAAAAAAGGAACTACAAACGATATTACAAGGTCTGTATTGATAGCAGGGGACACAGCTGATTCCGTGAGCTTGAGATGATTCTGATAGAAACTTTGTTACCATAGCTGCATTAGTACTAAAGAATATGGGGTTGTGGTACATGCAGATGGGGGGGGGGATTAATATTTGAGATGAAACCACGGGTTTGGTTTGATATAAGTAGGCGTATAGATTTATTCAGTGGCCTGTCCGGATTTCTCCGGAGCTTAGTTAACGCGGGGCTGTGTTAATACTGGGGACACGGATCTTAGTGAACCGACTCGATAGCCTAGTGGTAGAGCGTCCGCTTCGAGTGCGGGAGGTCATGGGTTCGCGCCCTGGCCGCGTCATACCAAAGACGTAAACAAGAGTGCCAAACTGTCACAAAATACGCCCGTCAAGGAGGCATAACTCAGTATCTGGCAGTTCATTTGTTTTGTAAAACCTGCTAGAACTATAGAGCAGACAAGTCTAATTCACCTGTTTGAACTACGAGCTGAGAAGGCCAATTTCATAATTTTCGATAATTCAAGGGCAACAAGAGCACTGTAATCAAGAGCAAATGCAGAGCAATATCCACACAGTTATATGACGCTTGAACCCTAAGTGTGACCTTGACCTTGAAGTGAGCCATCCGGAACATGGCTTCTGCACATCGTCTCAATGTGGTAAACAATTGTGTCAGGTTTCTTTGAAATCCTTCACGGGGTTCAAGAGTTACAGAGCGGAAGGGAAAAAAAATCCGAAATCCTTCACTGGGTTCAAGAGTTACAGAGCGGAAGGGAAAAAAGTCATATGACCTTTGACCCCTGAGTATAACCTTGACCTTGAATCCAGCCATCCGGAACATTGCTTCTGCACGTCATCTCAGTCTGGTTAACATTTGTGTCAGGTTTCTTCGAAATCCTTCACGGGGTTCAAGAGTTACAGAGCGGAAGGGAAACAAAATCATATGACCTTTGACCCCTAAGTATGACCTTGACCTTGAATCCAGCCATCCGGAACATTGCTTCTGCACGTCGTCTCAGTCTGGTTAACATTTGTGTCAGGTTTCTTCGAAATCCTTCAAGGGGTTCAAGAGTTACAGAGCGGAAGGGAAATTGCTAACGCACAGACGGACGGACGGACACCGAGGCGATAACATAATACGTCCCCTTCGGGCGTATAAAAATGATACCAGTAGCTCCCTTGCTTGGCGCTCAGCATTAAAAGGGAAAATGGCCATTTTCTGTCATACCCTCACGGCGATGGATACCATTATGAATGAGTTGTCGAGAGTGATTAATATAAGTTGGATAACTTATTTCACAGTCGACCTAAAATAAATTAGTATAAACTAATAGTAAATGACAGTTGCGGGGATATAAAAGGAAGCGACGTTACCAAGGGTTCCATTTATACTTGGGCATCATTGTCATGTGGGATACTTACAAGGCGTTATCACGAGGGCTGCGTTGACACGTGTCGACACGTGTTTGAGGTCATGCGGCTGCAGATAAACTTTCAAATGTGAAATTACCCGGGGCTGTGTTAATCATAGGCATAGTAGATGGGGTTGAATAGATATTGCGGGGAGTTATGTTGCCACGGGCGCTATTTTGGTACTTGAACGGACGGACTGTTGACGTAATACGGGGCTGTGTTATGGGGTTAACTTTATGGGGCTGTGGGGTAACTAGGTATTATGGGACTAACTTCACGGGGCTGCGGGTTATCTTCATGTCGCTGCGGGGTAACTATGTGCTACGGGGCTAACTTCACGGGGCGCATGGTAATTAGGTGCTACGGGGCTGTGAAGATATACGGGGTTATCACTGATGCAATGATACCAGAGGACACGAGGTTTGAAAATATGAAGGCGGGGACACAAATGTGCGGCATGAAAGGTAGGGAACACTGTGCATTTGTAAGAAGTACAATATTGGGGGCATGGGGCAAGGGCGGGGATGCTAAGGAGAACTGTAAGAAATAGTGTTTTGATGGAAGGGGACACGGGGCAGAATATGTAAGGCGGGGATGATATTTATATAAACATGACATTGTTACAGGAAGGCACGAGCCTGATTTCATGTGAATGCGGAACACAAAAGGATGGTATGAACGCTTGACAGCAATGTAAGAAGAAATGTCTTGATAGTAGGGACATGGGGCTGAGTCCTTGAGGCGGGGATAATAATTAAAGAAACTGGGGAATAAGTGCTGCAATGATACTAAAGGACACGAGGCTGAGTTTATGTGAACGCATGAACACAAAAGGGTGTTATGAAAGCTAGAATGTAGTGTAAGAAGTACCGTTTTGATAGCAGGGGACACGGGGCTGAGTTCGTGAAGCGGGGATGATACTTATTGAAACGGTTTTACCAGGGCTGCAATGACACTACATGACACTGGGCTGACTTTATGTGAATGCGGGGACACATAGAGGTGATCTGAAAACTAGAAATGTGTGTAACAAGAAGTATTTTGATACCAGGGGACACGGGGCTGACTCTGTGAGGCGGGGATGTTACTTCTACAAACGGTGTTATCAGTGCTGAGGGCACAGGGCTGAGGGTTGAGTTCATGTGAATGAGGGAAGACAAAGGGGTGTTATCAAAGATTGGGAGCACTATAAGTAGAACTGTATTGAGAGCAGGGTACACGGGGCAGAGTATGTGAAGCGGGGATGATACTTATATGAACGGTGTTACAAGGGTTGCATTGATATTAGAGGGCACGCGGCTGAGTTCATGTTAATGCGGCAACACAAAAGCAATGTCTGAACGTTAGGGAGCAGTGTAAGACACTGTATTGGTAGCAAGGGACACGGGGATGAGTCCGTTAGGCGGGAATGATAATGATTGAAACGGTGTAACCAGGGCTGCAATAATACTGGAGGACGCTGGAATGAGTTTATGTAAATGTAGGGAGACAAAGGGATGGTATGAAAGGTAGAGCACTGTAAGAAATATGTTTTTGATATCTAGGGATATGGGGCTGAGTTCGTGAGGCGGGGATGATACAAATCAAAAACGGTTTTATAAGGGCTGCAATGATATTAAAGGTTACGGGGCTTAGTTTATGTGAAAGCAAGAGAGCAGTGTAAGAAGTACTGTACTAATAGCAGGGAACACAGGGCGGAGTTCGTGAGGCGGGAATGAAAACGGTTTCATCGCGGCTGTAACTATTACTACATGACACTGGGCTGAATGTATGTGAATACGGGGACACATAGTGGTGGTCTGAAAACTAGAAATGAGTGTAACTAGAAGTGTATTGATACCAGGGAACGTGAGGCGGGGATGTTACTTCTACAAACGGTGTTATCAGTGCTGAGCATACAGGGCTGAGGGATGAAGTTCATGTGAATGAGAGTGTTATCAAAGATTGGGAGTACTATAAGTAGAACTGTATTGAGAGCAGGGTACACGGGGCAGAGTATGTGAAACGGGGATGATATTTATATGAACGGTGTTGTCTTGGTACATTGATATTAAATGACAATGGCTGTGTCCATGAGTCTAGGATGACATTTGTAGAAACACGAATCAGAAATCACATCCATTTGGAATACTTTAAAGACATAATAACGATGACAAGAGGCCGTTTGCATACAAACAAAGATGAAGTTACTCTGGGCTTAGCTAATCCTTAGGGCATGGGGTGGGTTGAATTGGGTTATATGTATATTGTGGGAGGTGATATTAGCTAGCGTTCTCATTTGTTAGTGGGGCTGATGGACCTTAAATCATGGGACAATGTTAAGGATGTGACATGACACAGGGCTTTGTTATGCTCATAAGCTCGATTGTGAAGAAAGAGTCTGCTTCATGGACAAAATAGTGCTGGTAGCATATCAGGAGGTACGGTCGTGGCCCCGATGGGGTTTCAACCCGCAACCTTCGGCATAAGCGGCAAACACCATGACCATACACCACCGCTGCGTTTGTATGTTGTCCCGGGCCTGCAGGGTAACAAGGTGCTACGCAGCTAACGTGACGAGCCTGCGGAGTAGCTAGGTGCTACAGGGCTAACTTGACGGGGCTGCGGGGTATCTATGTTCTACGGGGCTCACATCACGGGGCTGCGGGGTAACTAGGTGCTACGGGGCTAACTTGACGGGGCTGCGGGGTATCTATGTGCTACGGGGCTCACTTCACGGGGCTGCGGGGTAACTAGGTGCCACGGGGCTAACTTCGCGGGGATGCGGGGTAACTAGGTGTCACGGAGCTAACTTCACGGGGATGCCGGGTAACTAGGTGCTGCGGGGCTAACTTCACGGCGATGCCTGGTAACTAGGTGCTGCGGGGCTAACTTCACGGCGATGCCTGGTAACTAGGTGCTACGGGGCTAACTTCACGGGGCTGTGGGGATAAACGGGGCTGCGGGGCTAACTTCATACTCATTGATCGCACAAGGAAAATGTAAACTGTGCAAGTATACAGTCACATTTTAAGTCAATAAGATTGATTTCGCTTTCAAAGAAATTTGCATCATATAAATTCATAACATTTAACATTACTGTAATATAAAGAAGTCTTTTTTTGTACAGTTTTCATTTTAGTATAACATCGAGTCAGATGGTATTCCTTGTAACTGCAGAGCAGTACTATTCATATTTTTTTAAAAATGTAGATGTATTTTATCGACCAAGCGAGTTTTCTGATCTTATGTGCACTTACACAACAGGGGCGGACTTCTGTCCTGATTTTCTCGAACTGCACATTCAGAATTTCAAATAAATAAAACTCGTAGAGTTAATTGGCAGAACAATATGCTGTTATTCACCCCAATGTTTTGGTGTCCATATCATTTTCCAGCTTGACGATATGTGATCTGATACAAATCAGACGAATCCTTATGGTTACAAATCTCGAATTTGATACTTTTTCCGCACCATGTCAATATTAGAAAGCTGTTTACTATTGTGAAAAGAGTTTGATATAAGCCAACTTTTGGAAATTATATAATATTTTCATTCCAAAAGAATTTTAGTTTTAGACATTATAGCGAGGAAATTTACGACACCGATTTCAAATTTATTTCTTGAGCTTTTTTCTAAATCACCATTGAGAAACTTCAGCAACTGTATAAACAATTCGGTGTTTACTTTATAAGTTATCTGCATGATAATCTTATTTGTAACATAGACCTAGATGGTGTTTTATCATTTAATTAAATTTTGTTATCTTACATAATTTTCCTAGAGGAAATGCCTCCGTCTATAAAAAGGACAGAGTGCCTAAATAATCGAAATTAGAATTGAATACTGCATTCAATTTCGTAATCCAGTGGAGACATAACCGTTGCTGACAGATAAAGCCAACAGAATAGCAATTAGAATATATTATTCACAATAAGTACTACGTGATTACTTAATTTGTCTTTGTTTTCTTGCAGTCTTCATTGATTTTGGTCAGCACTATGTCATGTGTGTAACCTCTTTGCCTTGACTGAGAGCGTATCTTATACGTTATATTAACGCCCTCTCCACCTTGAAATTGTCAACAACAAAAACAGCAAAGGAATTTGAGTTTGAATAAATAATAAGCAGTTCATATCTTATATCAGTAGTTTCGTGGTAAAGTGTTTAATATTTAACTAAAATGATGACTGGTTCACACACCCGAGATAAGAACTTTACCCACGCCAAATGTATACATATTAATTGAGAAATAGAATATTCATCCTTGTGTGAGCAAACTAAATATGTTGCACATGCAGACGGCAGTATTTTCTACCTCTTGAGTTACAATAATTCACTGATCATGTAAGTTGTAATTCCTATTGTGTACCTATGAACATACAACAGGTTAGCGTCCATATGTAAAAGTCATCATTCAGGTCGTACCATTTTCGTAACTTAAATACAAATTGATATTCTACTGTTGCCAGAGGAGCCAGCTCTCAACGATTGTATCTGTCAGAATTCGTCCGAAGGTGCTTGACAACTCTGAAAAACTGCGCATACCTTGAACTATTTTGTTGAGTGAAAACTGACAATTATTCACCCTGTTCTCTAATTTACCAAACAGTTGGGCCATAACTGTTGTAAATATTTGTAATACTTGTGCAATACACCAGAAGCTTCAGAGCAGCGTATTATCTTATTGTGTACAAATATTCTACAGATAGTAACTGTATTGCAATCAGCCGGGGTTTCTAAAACTGATTGTAATGTATTAAATATGTATGAAATTGCAGTCTTGAGCAATTGTTTAGAATACAGCTTTGTCTGCTGTTATCGAGTAAATGAGTAATTTTACAGATTTGCGTAACCATGATAATATTAGTTTAAGCAAATCTTAAGCATTTTTACTGCACCCGAGTGTTCAAAATTCCTACCTGACTTTTCTGACCCTACGTTTCGACAAGGGAGTTTAAATATGGTGCCTCACCCGTGACAATCATTTGCATGAAGTTAGCTGCCAGATGCCAGTTGCTGGTTGCAAATTCAATGCCGATTCAATTGGCAACTGGCAACTTGCAGCTGACTTCACACACTTGTTGCCAATTCGTCTTGACTTACA
>JAFMSR010002164.1:0-25031 GCA_022818135.1 Saxidomus purpurata | reverse complement strand
AAAAATTGGACTAATAAAATAATAGTTCCTTTCTTCACAGTGATCTACCTTGTGTTGTTGGTAGAGATATTTAGTCAGTGGAAGGGAAGCAACTCCTGCATGCATCTGTTGTTGTTTTTTTTTAATTGACTCTCCAAGTCAAAATAAGAAAAGTAATATTTGGAAAGTTATTATTTCGTACTAGTAGCAAGAAGATTTTGGGTTAAAAGCTATTATTTACTCTACCCTTTTTACACACACCTATTTCAGCTTGATCTTTTCTTGAAAAAAATGTGCATAATTCCATTTTAACAAGGCCAATACGAAATCACTTGATTAATAACATTATTACTGGCGTGCAGTATACCTAACCATAGTCCCGGCAAGGACCAGTGCTAGACAATCATAAGAAACTGTAAGAAACTGCCAACTTTCTATCGTAAAGAGAAAGGTTAGTAGCACGGTTCAAACCCATAACCCTCAATTCATGGAGGAATATAGGTATTTTCAAGTCTGCAACCTTCACCACACAATCATGGGCGTCGCCGTAGCAATATCATAATATTTTCAGACATTGTATAAACAATAGAAAACACGTCAAACATATATTCTACTTTTATTTCATAGTACGTTCACAACAAAATGTATCACAAAGGTGCATATACATGAAAATCACATGATGGCAATTGAATATATAAAGTTCTATTTTAAAATGATAAGAATCTTCATTGCATAGCAAATGGACGGATTAAATATTGTAAAAAATTGTGTCAACAGCTACAAAACATAGCAGCCATGTATATGCAACTAAAATAATGCAAGTACAGATCTTTTCAGATATATTTGAAACCCCAGTTGATACACACACTGTCAAAATCGTAGTGTATAACATTATAACATGACCCTGGGACATTATACATTATAACATGATCCTGGGACATTATACATTATAACATGATCCCGGGACATTATAATTTATAACATGATCCTGGGACATTATAACATGATCCCGGGACATTATACATTATAGCATGAACCCAATGTTTCATTATAACATTCCACTCGTAAGGCATTAGATATAGTTCTTCAGGATTTCGTTCTTAAAGTAATAAACAAAAAAATTGAAGATCCCTACAAAAAATATTTCTGCTGTTAAAGCTGCTCGCTCTCAGTTGCCGATGAAAAAAATAAAATTTTCAAAAATGACATACTTATACATGCATCTAAAACTAAAGGCTAGAATTGACAATAAATAAAAAGTCTAGGTAGGAATTTGAAAAAAAATCAACTCAAAATGCTGGTTTTACGGCAACGCTACACTATATGTTTATATTGGAATTTCAAAAGAGTTTGCAGTGCTTTATTATTTGGTTGCATATTATTTCAAATCTACAGATAAACTTTACAGGAATTTATACTGAAACCATTTTCTTGACTACATGTTCTGAAATATGTTATTTTCATACAGTTTAAAGAACTTTTAAATTTTTTTACCAAAATCTGAGAGCGAGCAGCTTTAACTCAGACTTACAGGCATGAAAGCACGGACCTATTTCATGTGTAAAATGTATATAGTCAGTGGTGAAATATACAATTTTATGTGCCACTAAAACTGTCACTTTTTCTTAAACCATGAAAATTCATGCCAACAATTCTATTAATGATATTATAATGACCCCAGCATCAAATAATCCTGTCCTTCACCCCACCCCCCTACCAATAAAAAAAACAAAAACAAGTGCAAAATTGATGGCTTACTTTGAAAAGCTACTTCTGCAATACATTTTCATGATGCTTTAGATGTTCTTTCAAAACTGTTTACAATTAAATTTTTCCTTTTGTAACATAAATAACTGTGTTTAAATAAAGTCTAGGAATATCAAAAACACCTGGTTTCATTGACTTCAGGTAATAAAGACATTCTTAACAAAATAAAATCCAGTGTGTATATTTGATTAACAGCAACAAAGTAAAGGCCTGTGAGAAATCTAATATATTATCACAACATTGCACAACTCAGCAGTCTTTGGTAACAATTTCAAACTGATTACATCTAACACGTGACAAATTCAATGGTGACAAATATAAACTACAAAAATCCTACAAAAATTTTATCAAAAGAAGGCCATAACGACAACAGAGTTGCATACCTGAGAGATAACATTCCAGGTCTCATCTGATTGAAGTTCAGAATAAAGGATGAGATCTATTTTACTACAGTCAAACCTGCCTTAAGCCAAACTTATATTGTGGTCTCTTAAGACAGGTGGTCTCTCAGCTCAGGATTTTTTTCATTTTAAATGACAAGGGAGGAATATAAAGTGATTGCATATGTCAGGTTGTTGCTTTACTCAGGTTGTCGCATGGGCAGGTTTAACAGTATTTCTTATAAACCAGCTTGCAGACTGACACAGAGAAGGTAACGGAAAACATGCCAACAGACAGACAGACAGTCAGATCACAGCAACTTGTATCAAAGCTAACAAGTGAAGGACTTAAAACAATGCGTCTAATACAGCACCTTAACAAAACAACTTAAACAATGTAAAACTAACACATGGTCTAATCTTTTCAAAAGTTTGAACGGATATGCTAGTACATGTACTATTTGATCTGTTCAATCTGTAGCAGTGTTCTTGAAAAAGTCATCACTTGAATAGATGGATGCATAAAATATGACAAGCACCAAATAAAAGTGAGGCAAGAACCAGTGGAGATTGCACTGAGCACTATGGAAGTAAGGTACCAGGTCCTGATAGGATGCTGTCTCGTGTAAGAATCTTCCACTATTTGGAATGCTTTATACATAAAATCCAAGAAATTCTATCAAAAAGGCTTAATTTTGTTCAACAGTTGATAAAGGTGTCCATCAAATTACTTCTTGTTTTGTCTCTCAAATAACCCTGAATTCTGCATGTTGATAGTTAAAATCAATCCTAAATGTGATTACTGAGATATGTGCACGATTGCACTTTGAAAACAAATATCAGATCTCAAAAACAAACAAGGAAACACACACAAAACTGAACCTATTTTAAAACCTGCAAAGTTGTATTCATCCTACAGAATTTCAGTCAAACTTTGTGTATCTGTCTAATAGAATGGTACTTAACCCTTGCCCTTCAGGAGAATGAAATTTTACATAATTTATAAATGTTGAAACACAACAGTGCACTAAAAATCTAATACTGGCTCATTTAATAGCATGTTAATCATGTAGTGCTATAAATAAGTTATAATATATCAAAACAAATGTAACTAGAGCTATCACTGAATGTGATTAATACCCCCGAATGACTGCTTTATAAACTGAGTAAGTTCGTAGTAACATAATACCTTGCAGAAAAAACTAAAAAAGAGATATTGTCCTTGGCAATAACGCTGTATTTAGTCAAGATAGAGTTATGGTTCTTGTGCACTGCACTTCCTCTCATTGTGCTGGACCATTGTAGGATGTTGTATTGAATTCCAAAAAGTAGTTTTGAAGTTATGCTCTGGATAAGGAAAAGTAACAAAGGGCAATAACTATGTCATGAGTCAAGGTAGAGTTATGGTTCCTGTGCAGAGCACTTCTACTCAATGTACTTGACCATTGTATGAAGTTGTATTGAATTCCAACCAGTAGTTTTCAAGTTATTCTCCGGACAAGGAAAAGTAACAAAAGGCAATATCTCTGTAATTAGTCAAGATGGAGTTAGGGTTCTTGTGCACTGCACTTCCTCTCAATGCACTTGACCATCGTATGAAGTTGTATTGAATTCCAACCAATTGTTTTTTCAAGTTATGCTCGAGACAAGGATAAGTAACATAGGGCAATAACTCTGTAATTAGTCAAGATGGAGTTATGGCTCTTGTGCACTGCACTTCCTCTCAATGTGCTTGACCATCGTATGAAGTTGTATTGAATTCCAACTAGTAATTTTCCAGTTATGCTCCGGACAAGGAAAATGCAAAGGACTGACCGCCCGCCCGACCAACCACCGGGTGACTGTGCACTGCACTTCCTCTCAATGTGCTTGACCATTGTATGAAGTTGTATTGAATTCCAACTAGTAGTTTTCAAGTTATGCTCCGGACAAAGAAAATGCAACGGACTGACTGCCCGACGGCCCGACCGACCAACCACCGGGTGACTCCTATATACCCCCCAAACTTCGTTTTGGGGGTATAAAAAGATCAAAGCATCTAGATATCATCACAGACAAAACAACAGACATTTCTTCAGAAATAATTTGTTTTAACGTGGACTTAACAGAATTTTGTCTCCCTTTTTCCTTGCAGGAGGTACAAAGTTCTGTCAAAAAAATCAATATGTACAGTCTCGTCATTTTGTATTATTTCGCGATTTTGAAAAAAATACAGGTTGTAAATGTTGCACTGTCTAGAGAAATCTCTATGTCATTAGGTAATACAGATCTTGTTTTTGTTTCAAGTAAATTGATCAAAATAAGACCCCCGTGAGTGTAACCTGCCATTCAGTGATTATTTAAATGAACAGAAAGAAATGTTAACAAAACCTGAAAATTCCCCTCTACCAACAAGTCATTATCAACAAATCAATGAAATCTTTTACTAACATGTCATAATTACAAATACACATAGAAATTTTGATCAAAATCAATTAATTTTTTTATGAATTAATTGGTTATTTTCCCTTTCTAGTTACTCTCTGAGAAACCTAACAGTGAGTTGTAAACTGATTGTTGATGAAAAATCTTGACATGGAGGAGATATCACATTTAGGCAATGGTTGTTGAAATTCATTGGTATAAAATCCGAATATGTGCATATGTTAAGCAGTGAAAATGATCGAAATTGTTCAAATTGCAAATAGCTTTGAATGAATCATGTAAGAAACAGCACACCACCTCATGCTTTGTGTACAATACAGACTATGTACTTGTTGGCAAACATACAAAAATAAAATGTATGTACTGGATGACTGAAATACAAAACTGTATTTTGTGTTTGTAGAAGTTTAATAACCGTTTCACCTGTATTTAGGTCACTTTTACAGGCGGGCAGTTTACCAAACAATCACTCCTGGGAAGAACCAGTAAAAGATCCCTATCCTCCATAAGAAACTGCCAACTTTCTCACATAACGAGACATGGTTGGTAGCAAGGCTCCAACCCATGACCCACAATAAGTGAGAGGTTACGGTGATTTCAAGTCAGTGACTCTAACCACCAGACCAAGGCCGAGTTTGTGTAGATTTATTACGATAATTTTTTATGTACTTACGGAAATGTTGTTGTACACTTATACACTTACAGAACTGATCGTCTACATTTATGTCCTTAATGAAAGGATTGTGTACATGTATGTACCAACATACCAACATATTTTATGTACAAGTTTGAAAAATACATGCATTGACAGAGTGAAATGTTTGTGTACACATATAAATTGAAAGACTGATATCTTTTTTGGACGTATTGTTTGTCATCATGTATACTCAAGGCAATAGAAATGCAACTTTTTCAAATTTTAATCATTTCAATATAGAAAAAGTCAGCAATTTTGCATGGGATGATGGGGGTGGAAAAGTTTCCTATCGAGCTGTTTTAAATTACCATGAACTAATATATTTATAAAACAGTTTTCAGTAACGATCTCCATCTTATTCAGTATTAAAGTTTAAGTGCAAAGGTGAAGTTGTGTTTCTTTTGCAGGAGAGTATATGTTGGTACAAACTGATATAAGCTTCACACATTCAGAGCTACTGAACACTTGTAATTTGTAGCTGCTGAAAATCCTCATCAAATCGATACCCTGATTTTATCACACAACTCAAGGTCTCTGCTGTAAAAATATCAGATTTACACATAATCCAGAATAGACGGTATCGGAAGGACAGACACTGTATTGCCACATTATATATTGCAGGCTGAAGTCCTGATGCTCCGTTACTTTTACCTTGACTTTTCTTCAGAATAGTGTTGTACTCAGTCAGGTTCTACTTCCCCGGGATTGAGCCATGACTGTCTGCAAAATATACGCATATACTGTAAACGTCTTTATATTTCACAATTTTCCAATTACTCCCAATTTTTTGAATTCACAATTGAGACAGAGAGAGCTATTTAAGGTCTACATCAAATCTATAGACAGAAATCATCGCGAGTTTGAAGAATTTGCGATGTGGTTCATTTGCAAAAATTAGCGTAAATTAAAACCTCTTGTAAAAACTAACATTATAAAACAGTTAATAAAATGCAAACCGTAGACCAATTAAACAAAATAGAATAAAAACTTTGACAAGGTTTAGACAAAGCCAAATGATAATGCATGCTTTAAATTAGGTAGAATTCATGATGACTTAATTTTTGCGAATTTCCCACTTTGCTAATTTAAAAAACGGGTGAAAGTTTCATTTCACATATATTTACTTCTGAAAAATTCTTCTTTTGTGAATAACTCTGCCTGCTTACAAATCACAAAATTTTCGTCAGACAAGAATTACTCAATTTACAGTACAAGAATTTTTAAGTTACACCCCCATTTCCATAGTATTTCAGTCAGTTGTCATAGCATTTTTTCTTTAGAGTTACACCCCCATTTACATAGTATTTCAGTCAGTTGTCATACCATTTTTTCTTTAGAGTTACATCCCCATTTCCATAGTATTTCAGTCAGTTATCATACCATTTTTTCGTGAGACGACCAGTACTAGACCCTCATCTTCAATTAGAAACTGCCATCTTTCTCACGTAAAGAGTCAGGTCAGTGACAAGGCTTGAACCTATGACCCACAAAAGTGGGTGGCTCTGTGATGACAACTCAGCTACTTTAACCTATAGACCACAAAAGTGGGTGGCTCTGTGATGACAACTCAGCTACCTTAACCTATAGACCACAGAAACTGATTTCACTGCCAATACTGTTCTTCAAGATCCGACTGCTATTTTCAACGACCAGTAAACTTTTGTGACACGCAAGCATTTTAATTCTCAAAACAGACACATTTGAGCATTTCTTACCCTATACTTCCGTTGTTACTCCCAACATCGGACATTTGTTTTGCCTTTAAAGTACTTTGGAAACTCGTCATTGTATCATGGAACTGGCGTCTATCACGTACCTGCAAAACAATTAACGCTATTTAAAACTATGCTAATAACATACAGAAGTAAGTTCTATTCACTACGAAATTTTCATGCCAACGATATTATTTTTCTGATTTTTTTTTATGTAGAAATTTACTCACAGTGTCATTAAAGGACTCAGTTTATCGTCGCATGTTAATATCCGCATGATTCCTCTAGTACCACCACCTTTTGTAAGATTATTTAAACTTCTGTCTTTGATCTTAGACATAAAGTAAGATACTTAATACATTTGCACAACAATCTATTATCAGAAGATAAACTCCGAAGAAAATAGACTCGTACCTTTCCAGTGTTCAGTTCTGAGATTTCGGTGAGTATCTGTTTACGAGATTCTACATGAGAAATGCCTAACTCTGAGAGATCTTCATCTGTTAGCGTGAGGAAAGCTTCCATATCAACCTAAAATTAAGAAGTTATATAATGTTACAATTTAAGTGTCTCTGTTCTGGCAAAACCCTCTAAGAAGGAGTTTCTCAACACTTCTTTTTTAACTTCTAAACACCTGCAAATGAAGACAACCTGTCAATTATGACCAGTATTCTTAAGGTTAGGATTGGCTTTCTTTGCAGATATGTTCTAATTCAATCTTACCTCTTGTTCTTCAAATATGGGACGGTACTTTTCTAGAGACAGTTTCTTCAAAATGCCAGATAACTCATCTGAAAGAACAAATATTTCCTTTTTAAACTGTTTCTTTTCTCTAAACTGACTACCAACAGTTGTAACCTATTAACGTATTGGTGTATCTATTACTTTCTTAGGCCAAAACAAAATGTGCATTTCCTGTCTCCCAACATGACTCAACTTTTTACTGCCATCCTCAAACTTTTTTTTATGAGAAAATGATCAAATAGACCAATTCTCAAGTGTTTCTGAGCAAAAAAGGCAAAATTAATGAGAAAAAACTGCCAACTGACAACCTTAAAGTTTTTGGCAGAGAGACCAGAAACAAACATTTTTTTTTTTGTCTAAGTAAACCAAGCATTTATAGCAATGAAAGAAGTTGCATAAATGTAAGGAGTGTCAGTGGTTATTGCTGAAAACCACTACACCTCATATTTGTTACATGGTTATTATAGTTGTCCTGTATATTGGGTAAATTTTGTGCAAAATTTACGTCAGACGAAAATTACCTAATTTACAGTAACTGCAGAAGAGTTGAATATTTGTTGACTAAGCAGTTTTCATTTTATTTTGGTTTTGGACACTTACTTTGTGGTAAACTTCTGATTTAACTAATCACCCTGATAGACAGCACTATCAGTCATGCAATGCAGCAAAACACTTTAGAAACTTTTACAGCTGACTATCTTATGCTTTAGTAGAGCCATTCTCTCAAGAAAATGCTGACGAAAGTGACCCATCACAATGCTTTACATTAAACAAGAGGGCCAAGATGGCCCTTTATTGCTCACCTCTATATCCATTGCCAATAATACAAGGGGCCATGACACTAATATAATTCATAGAGGTCAACTGTCTAAGCCTATGCGAAATCAAGTGACTCCCCCCCCCCCCTTCCATGGAAAGGTTCATTTTCAACGGCTGGGGGTCATGATTTGAACAATTTTGGTAAAGTTCCAAAAGGCAATGCTACATGCCAAATATCTAAGTTTTAGGCCTCGTGGTTTCAGAGAAGAAGATTTTCAAAGTATTTCCTATATAAGCCTATGTAAAACTAAGTGACCACCCGTGCGGGGTCAATTTTGACCCAGGGGTCATAATTTGAACAATCTTGATAGAGGTCCACTAGACAATGCTACATGCAAAATATCTAAGCTCTAGGCCTTGTGGTTTCAGAGAAGAAGATTTTTAAAGTTTTTCCTATTTATTGCCATAGCAACCAGAGTTCTGCATGGAATGGAATTCGTCATGCAAGAAACATCCCTGCATAGTTTCATCAACATTAGCCTAGTGGTTTCAGAGGAGATGTCGTTTGAATCAAAATGTTGACGAACAACGGACAATCATCCATTAGAATATCTCACCCTGGCAAAGCCAGATGAGCTAAAAAACCTGATATACATTGTACAAGGAAGAAACACAAGAACAAACTGTACGATACCTCCCGCTCCATCCTCATGTTCACTGACAGAATCCAGCACTGGTCCGTTCTCATCAGCATACTGAAAACATAGCATACTGTAACTCAGAAAGAAATTCTGGTACCTGATCCACAACCAAAAAATTTAATGTAAGGTAACAGTCAATAAATTAACATGAAATAGAAATTATCTTTAACAATTTACTGTACGAGGGTTTAGATCCAAGCCTCATAATTCCAACAGATGTACCAATTTATAACAGAGTGGTAGACTGTGGGGCCCCTAACCAAGAGCATGAGCGATTGAATCTGACACAGAATGTTATGGGCCCTTTCCCCAAGAGCACCAGTCAGCTCTTGACAACACAATCACTGACAGTAGTTAAGGTAAGAACTTGAGTCTTGAGTTAGAACTCATTTTCACAAACAAGCTAAATTAAAATAACAAAAGAATGTCTTGTTTAACCAAGACCAGTGAAAATGATAAGATGTTACGTACCTTTCCAGGCGTAGGGGATGGTGAGGGTGTAAGTGTAGATGTTGTACTGCCCTTGGAGGAGCAACTCTTTCCCCGAGATGATCGTATCGGGGTCATTGATGAACTTCCGCTGGTACCACTTGTACCACTGGTACCGCTAGTTGAACTGTTAGGGGAGGTTGTGTTTGACATGTTACGAAATGCTGATGGAAATGTAGTTTTCCTGTGAATTATGAAAATATATCGTGTCACAGTAACATGTAACTGGACTGTGGAATTCCGGTATGGTAAGTAAGTGGATTATCAAAACTTTAGATCATTGTCTGTGCTTTAGTAATATATCTAACAAGAGGGCAACAATGGCCCTTTTCGCTCACCTGGCTAACTCAAACTAGATTTTATCGAGGAAATCATACTGACCAAGTTCCATAAAGATCCAATGAAAAATGCAACCTCTATTGCACACACAAGGTTTCTCTATAATTTGACCCCATGAAATCTTTTGACCTCAGATGACCCGTATTCGAACTTGACCTACATTTGATCAAGGCAGTCATTCTGACCAAGTTTCATGTAGTTTTAGTGAAAATTACAGACAACACTGCATACACAAGATTTTTCTATGATTTGACCCTGTGACCTTGCTATTGACCCCAGATGACCCATATTGAAACACATACTGACCAAGTTTCATGAAAATCCAATGAAAAATGCAACCTCTATTGCATACACAAGGTTTTCTTATGGTTTGACTCGGTGACCTAGTTTTTTTACCCAAGAAGATCCATATTTGAACTTGACCTAGATTTCATAAAGGCAATCATACTGACCAAGTTCCATGAAGATCCAATGAAAAATGTAACCTCTATTGCATACACAAGGTTTTTCTACTATTTGACACTGTGACCTAGATTTTGACCCCAGATGACCCATATATTAACTTGACTATGATTTCATCAAGGCAGTCATACTGACCAAGTTTCATGAAGATCTAGTGAAAAATGCAGCCCCTATTGCATACACAAGATAAAGTGAGGAGGGACAGACACCAGGCGATCACAATAGCTCACCTTTGAGCACTTTGTACTCGGGTGAGCTAAAAATAGCTTCCGGACAGCTATTAATGACCTCAGTATGTAACAGGTTAAATTAATTATATGATGTCTTCTGAGAAAAGATTCTGATCCGTTGTACAGTTCAGTGATTTATTGAGTTGACTTTTAAACCATTTTAGTTTATACAAATTTATTTTGCTCCAATAAACTAACTTACCTGGGCATGAAGAGTCTTGATGGAGTTTGAGACATTGGTGAGAACATGGGATTTCTCTCTGATGTGTATGATGATGATGATGATGATGAAGGTGGCAGGAACAAGCCAGTACCCTGATAGTCACCTGAACATAAAAATCAACAATATAGCTTAATGAGTGTGTAAAAATAGCAATATTAAGAAATCAACAACCTACAATCACATGACTACTCAGAATTCAATTACTGCTAGGAATCACTTGTAACTCTTTCACTGAAAAATGACCAATTTCCAGGCAAACATGGGAGCAGTCTGTTTCATATGGAACAGTCTCCCATATTTGAGACAAAGTTATATTCCTGCCTGTAGCAAAACAGGATGCATTTATCAACAGACTGCATGTAATCAGCATATCATTCTATTTTTAGGCTTTATTATCATTTAGGACAAAGGTATATTAGAATGGCTTGGGTATAAGTTGTCAACCTTTTATAGATAGAAGTCACACAAGCCTTACAGTAAATTGGATAAATTTGGAAAAATTTTGCAGTTTCAAATCATCACAAATATTACTTATTTTACAGTACGGAAAAATACCTGAAATTTTCACTAGAACTGCCGTTCAGATTCTTACCTGATGAGTTAGGACTTGGGTTACTACCATTCTGTGTGAACCGCGCAGAATTGGTGGGTGATATTTGACTAGTATAACTACTGTGGTTCTGTAGAAACTTCATTGGTCGCAATATAGGTCGCTCATGACCAGAACTCTGAAATACAGTCATCATTAAACACTCACCCAGTAATAGTCAACGGACAGTACAGTGTGAGAACATTTGGAAATTTACAATCACACAGTTTTAAAAATGGCTTAATTATTTCAGTATATTTCATTGTTCAGACATGTATGCACCATTGGATGGGCACATTCACTCAATATCTAATACTTCCTTATCAACAGCAGGTTACTAAACTAGCATTTTATTTCAATAAGGCATCATAAATTAGATATCTAATTCAATAGGTAGTGAAGACTGTATGAAATGTTCAATGAATTCTTGACTGCAAAAGTCTTACAACACAGAATAATCCCTCACATGATTGACATCATAGAGGATCAGCCTTCAAGACAGGCAAATACTGAATTAACGTGTCTTGCCTAAAGACACTAGCACCATGGCACAGGTGTGGATCAAACCTTAGACTTGCAATTGTGAGCTGAGCGCGTTATCACTGCATTTAAGATAGCTCCATAAATCCATCATACTTACGAGAGAACTACTGCCATCCATTCCGGTCATTGTAGTTTTGGACCGTACACCCAAACCTCTCCAAGGTCGTGATGGGCTGTCAAGGTCGAATGATGGAGTTGGAAGAAATGGGGGAATAACTGGCTTCAGAGTATCACTCGTCATGTTAGAATGAGGTGGATTGATGTCCTGAAAACATTTCAAGTCACTTGGTAAATTGGGTAATTTTCGTGTTATGAAACTTCTATGATTTGTGAGCAGAGAGACTTATTCGCATATTTAAAATTCTCTGATGGTAAATCTATGTGAAATGAATCATTTGTGAGATATTTAAAATAGCGAAGTGGGAAATTCGCAAAAATAATCATGAATTTCCATAGAATCTCACAGTCAATTATTACCCATCTTACAGTATCTCACAGTCAATTATTAGTCTCATCAATGTACAGTATCTCACAGTCAATTATTACCCATCTTACAGTATCTCACAGTCAATTATTTCTTTTTTTGTTTTTTTTATTACCCACCTTATTTACAATTTACCCACCTTACTTCTACAGTCAATTATTAGTCTCATCAATGTATTTTCAGGTGAATTCAGCCCTTTTTTTTGGTCAATTTTTCACTGGTTCCAAGAAACCAACATTTTTCTCAGAAATTTGATTTAAACAATATTTCATTAAAATAAATGCAGTTTCAATATTTTGGTTAAACAGCAGGAGGGATTGAGTAGAAAGCTCAAAGCTTCAAACACTTTCTCCTCAGACATTTGTAGTAAAGGTACTCACAAGTGTATACAAGTTGGCACTTTTCTTTGTCTCCTGCTTCATGGTTTCATAGCTTGTCATTGACTGGGCGACTGTCACAGGTTCCATTACAAAATTGTTCTTCTTTGGTGACTGAAGTATAAAAAAAAATTCTAATACACCTACTGATGTAACGCTGTTTCTGATAAGTCAAGTCAATGAAATATGCGATGGTTTTAAAATGTAAATACTGTCACAAAAATTGAACGGTCAGTAATTATCAGGTTTTAGACCATTTTGCGTTAGAATAGGGTGAACCGTTTTGTGATTTTGACATTTGATACAGTATATACAGTGTTTAATGGTCACAAATAGTTTAAATGGCTCCAGTTAACGCCTTTAATAATATCTGCAACCACTAAAAACCTTATATACAGTTGC
Source organism: Saxidomus purpurata (assembly GCA_022818135.1). Taxonomy (NCBI): domain Eukaryota; kingdom Metazoa; phylum Mollusca; class Bivalvia; order Venerida; family Veneridae; genus Saxidomus; species Saxidomus purpurata. The sequence continues at coordinate 11,730 of JAFMSR010002164.1, read as the reverse complement.
AAATGTCAAAATTACAAAACAATTAACCTTACAATCATGTACATGTATATAAAATGTAAATGGAAATAAAAATACGACCAAAATAATCTAGGAAGGTAATCAAGGTAAGCTCTGAAAGTTGAGGCCATTTTATGTTATTCTTTCAAACCACCAGTTTTCAAATGGAAACGGAATATGGAAATACTAATCATGCTCTTAAAACCAATGGAAATATCTATACATTTATCATTAGTAAGTTTTCACTGTACTAACTGGACTACAGTGAGTGTTGAAACTTACCAGCTGTGGACTATTGTGAGGGTTGAAATTTAACAGCTGTGGACTATTGTGAGGGTTGAAATTTAACAGCTGTGGACTATTGTGAGGGTTGAAATTTAACAGCTGTGGACTATTGTGAGGGTTGAAATTTAACAGCTGTGGACTATTGCCAGTGTTGAAACTTACCAGCTGTGGACTATTGTGAGGGTTGAAATTTAACAGCTGTGGACTATTGCCAGTGTTGAAACTTACCAGCTGTGGACTATTGTGAGGGTTGAAACTTACCAGCTGTGGACTATTGTGAGGGTTGAAATTTAACAGCTGTGGACTATTGCCAGTGTTGAAACTTACCAGCTGTGGACTATTGTGAGGGTTGAAATTTAACAGCTGTGGACTATTGCCAGTGTTGAAACTTACCAGCTGTGGACTATTGTGAGGGTTGAAACTTACCAGCTGTGGACTATTGCCAGTGTTGAAACTTACCAGCTGTTGACTATTGTGAGGGTTGAAACTTAACAGCTGTGGACTATTGTGAGTGTTGAAACTTACCAACTGTGGACTATTGTGAGTGTTGAAACTTACCAACTGTAGACTATTGTGAGTGTTGAAACTTACCAACTGTGGACTATTGTGAGGGTTGAAACTTACCAGCTGTGGACTATTGTGAGGGTTGAAACTTACCAGCTGTGGACTATTGTTAGGGTTGAAACTTACCAGCTGTGGACTATTATGAGGGTTAAAACTTACCAACTGTGCACTATTGTGAGATTTGAAACTTACCAGCTGTGGACTATAGTGAGAGTTGAAACTTACCAGCTGTGGACTATTGTTAGGGTTGAAACTTACCAGCTATGAGCTACAATGAGAGTTAAGACGCTACTGTGAAAGCTGTGGATTACTGTGAAAGCTGAAATTAACTAGCTTAGGACTACTCTGAAACTTGAAACTTACCAGCTGTGGACTAGAGTGAGTGTTGAAACTTACCAGCTGTGGACTACTGTGAGATGGTTTTAAGGAAAGATCTTGTATACTGTCTGACTGACTTTCTGCAGTCAGAGGCATCAGGCGATTGTTTGTGTTGAAGGTCCTACCAATCTTCAAATTCCTGAACCGGTTTGACAACCTATTCAACCAACCCTACAAACAGAAAATAAAACCTAAGTATAATGTACTTTACACTGGAACCCCAGTGGCATTATGGTAGCGCGTTTACCTCAGACTCGCAGAGTCCCGGGCTGGATCCCCCCACCAGCCCCACTGCTGCTGTGTCCTTAGGCATGACATAAATGTTTCCAAATTGCATCTCTTTCTCTTTGAGATTGATTTCATCTGGAATGAGTCTCAATAGCGATTAATTTAAGTTGAAATAACTTGTTTCGCAATTGAGAATAAACAAATTAGTCTGAATTAATATACTTTACATTATGCGTACTTCTTTTTCTTGGAGTTGAACATCCTATTTCAAAAGTATTCCACTTATTTACAGGCCTGTTCCTGTGAAGGACCAGTACTAGACTCCTTCCCTCATAAAAATGGCTAACTTTCAGAAACTTTTTAATCTCAATCATTGAGAAGTTAAGTGATTTCAAGTTATCACTATTAATCAATTTACATCACATGTATATAATATGTCACAAAAGAAACATTTTTTGTGTGTGCAAAATGCAAGGTGAAAAGCAATAAGACAATGTTGGCAGTCTTGGTAATTGTGACATCACTTCCTTTTGTATGTAAAATTACATCATCTACTGGGAACACATCTTATCAAGGTAGCGAGTAATATTTGTTCAAATCCCTGAGATCTGATTGGCTGAACATTAGCTCTGTTTAAAAAGGGACCAATCACTAGACAGACCTTTGAGAGCAAGTTCAGACAAGATCTTATGGGTATCAAAGGCTAAAAAGAAGAGTTTGTGCATACCTTCAGTCCACTTTTTGGCTGATCATCTAATCTGAAAATACCGAAAAAGACAAACAAGATCAAACTATAAATCAACATACAAAACAATGTAGATGCTGAGATAAGAACATGGCTGACATAAAATGCATTTAATCCTTTGGAAATCACTTATTCCAAATAAGACTGAATGCAATTTTGTTGGTTCCTGAAATTAAATATGTCAATTTCATTTTATTTTATGTTTGGTTTTGAGTTTAATGCCCGTTTTTCAACAGTATTTTAGTCATACACAGGACGGCAGTTAATAACTTACGATTGTTCCTGGGAATGACCAGTAGTACGCCCTTATCCGATATAAGAAACAGCCAACTTTCTCACATAAGAGTCATGACAGAAAGGGGGCTTCAACTCATGGCCTAAATCTGTTGGAGGTTTTGTGATTAAAAGTCAGTGACCGTAACCACTCAACCAGGGTGGAGGTCTATACAGAATATCCATAGGGCATTTCAAAGAACTAAGGGGTCTATTCGTAAAGAGCTAGGGTCTGGTACCCGAATTCCCTTGTATCTGCACCGCATCTGTCTCTTCAGCTTGTCTGCACTTGTCAGTGGTCTTAGCAGTTTCACGTAAGAAAAAATCCTAGGGTCATCCAGGACTATAAACAATCTAAATGATCATATAATGGGTTCACAGTATATACAAAGATGGCACTTGTGCTATCGGGATCTACTTACAACTGTTCTGGCGATAGTGACAGCGAGGTTGAGGTTCCATTTTGTTTTGACCAGTTATGTTTAGTCTTTGGTTTATCTCCTTTATCTACGTGCATTGTTCGAGTTGCCAGCAGCCGTAGCAACTCTGTATCAGCATCCTCTGCACAAGAAAGGAAATTTTTTCAGTTTTTTTTGTAACAGTATCTTATCAAATATTCATAACTTTTGTATTTTAACCATAATCTCTATCTTTGTTAAGTTAAAATTTCAATGAAATGTTAGGAAGATGAATTTAAAAGACTATTAATTTGTACTGTTTTTACTGTTTGTCATGCTTTTTGATAACTTGTGAGATTTTGTATGTACATTGCATTGTGAGGCTCATATGGAAGATTGGGCTTGCCCATATACTTTTTCTCGTTAAAATTTAAGACCTTTATATTATTATTATTATAAGTAGTACAGTAAACTCAGTATATATCGACTCTGGATATAACGTAACTTCGGATATAACGAACAGTTTTTTTGGGCCCGATTTTTTCCCTCCTTTGTTTAATGTAAAAATATACGGTTATAACGTACTCCGGTTATAAGGCAACTCAGGATATAAGGAGCACTATTTTCTGGCCCAACAATGCAAAATGTATAGCAAAGTAATCGTATATATAGCTATTATTCATAAAAGTAAATAATAACAAATGTGTAACGTTTTGGTAAACTAGTTAAATGAGAGTACAAACATAATTGCTAAGTACGATATTCAAGTGATAATATTTTACGTAAATAATTTTGAGCGTTTCTAGCATGCAGACCGGATGAAATCACATTTTGGGAAAAATACCTTGTAATATATATCAAGTTATGGCAAGTGAGTGAAAATCAACTTTCTTCAATTGCATTTGTTTAAGTATTGCCAATGAAAACATGAACTGTCTGTTTTATATTTTATCAATCCTTGCAACTATTTTACATAGATTTACGGGATTAGAAAAGGATACATGTAACAGTTATAGATCTTTATAACTCCTCAAAAGGAGGTAGGAAAATCAAAAGCTGATGGTTCGGATTTAAATACATTTGACTATAAAAATAGTTGTTCGATATATATTTTAGTTCGATATATATACATCGTATATAAGGAACTCCGGATATAAGGACCTAATTTGATAGGTCCCGAGCAGTTTGTTATAAGCGGAGTTTACTGTACCTAGTCATTCATTCTCGACTGCAAAGCAAGTTCTTACAGCTTAATCAATCTCTAAAGAAAGACACATGCCAGCTTGGATTCAACCTTGTAGAGAGAGAGTCAGACAACGCAGAAATACCCTATGTCTTTTCCTTAAGGACTCTACACCCATGGCACTGGCAGGGATCAAACTCAGGAACCTCTGATCCTGGGGTGAACAACCTACCACTGCGCTACAATGGCTCCACACATATAGATGGTGCACAGTTCATAGTGTTGCTTTGACTCTATTGTATCAGACAGTAAAATGATGATACTAAAGTATGTAAACCTATAAGACCACATGTAATTACTATCCCAGACAAAATGAAGTTCACAAACCTATAAGAGATGCCATATCAAAGGCTGTGCAACCATTTTTAGCTTGCGTAGTTACGTCAGCACCAACAGTGATCAGGAATATCGCAACAGCTTTTTTCCTGCAAACATAATTTACATGAATTATGTCTAATAAGACATTTTTATACCTGGGAAATAAACATAACATGCTAAAACAAGAGTGTGAAACTGCATCAATGGACAACTATAGATCTGTCCAATTTTGGCAATAGCTCTAGAGTAACCGGAACAATCTTGCTGGTTAATCAACTTGGCCAAGATATTAGGTCAATAAATATTCACAGCAAGTTTCGTAAAGATTGGTTAAGAAACAATTACATTAGGGACCAGACAACTGTACATTTGTCAAATTTGACAACTATTGGGAGTGTTTGGGGTGATCTCACTGGTTATCAAACTTGGCCGAGATGTTAGGTCAATAAACATTCATATTAAGTTTAGTAAAAATTAGTTAAGAGTTAGAGACAACTTTGTGGATGCTGCTTGCATGCCCGTCTGCTACAGGTGAACCCATATTACATCCTATCATAAAACTGGCATATAAAAATAGTATACTTTATCTTCCTGACCTTAATAATTAAATAAATACATTCTTATGTCTTTTTAAAACAGAAACAGTTGAGAAATTTTGAAATAAAACAACTTAATACCCATGGTAAGTTGCCTGCATAAGGGCCGTCCAGCCACTGATTGTGTCCTGTTTGTTGATATCACATCCTCGTTCAAACAGTAACTGTGCTATATCAATACGCCCCGTCATTGCAGCAAACATCAATGGGGTGGCTCCATCGTGAAGTGAACACGTATCCCGCTGACTGACGTCTTCATCCAAGATTTCACGTATACGGGGAATATCACCTGAAAGTATTATATATTGATGTTTGGAATTTTGACACATGGGCTTTCCCTGGTCACATGGCTACATACCGAGACTGTGCTGTTGTAGAATTTGCCCAAATTAAATCAGTATGAGAAGCTTGATATAACTTTGCTTGATAAGTGTAAAGGGGGTTTACACTTGTTTATAGGGGCTACTATATTCAAAGAGAAGTTTCATTACATTTACAGTGTTCGAAAGTCTACAGCATCAACAATATATTAGGCATGATTTTAAGTTTCTAAACACATTTTTTACCAGTAAGTATCGACCAAAATCACTTAATAGTCAGATAAATTATTCTGAAAAGTGGTTAGAAAATCAAATAATTGTTCAAATCCGATACTTAAAACTTTACCAGAAAATCCTCTTTTTAAAGACCACATATCATTTTGAAGATAGGAGAGTTAAATGTACATACCCTGTTTTGCAGCCTCAATTATATCTGGTTTCTTGTGCTCTGGTACTAAAAATAAAGTAATAGCATTTATAAGTACATGTATGATATTAGTGAAATTTTACTACAAAATCATCTTTCTACACATACATGTAACTCAATCGTAATCTCAATTTTAAATTTGTTACTTTCATAATTTCAAAACAGGTTCATTTTTGCTTTTATCTCAACTTCAAAACAAGCTCAGCATTGTCTTTATCTCAATTTCAAAACAAGTTTACTTTTTTTTCTGTTTCAAAACAAGCTCATATTTGTTTTTGTCATAATTTCAAAACAAGTTTGTACTTTCAAAACAAGTTGAACTGTTCATTATTGTTTTATCTTAATTTCAAAACAAGATCTTGAAATACCAATATATTGTATATTGCTCTTGAGACACACTCCATGACCAAGCAATTAGCTATAAAGAAAGACCTGGTAACTTTCATAATCTCTGGTTGGACTGAGGTCCATTTTGCTGCATGTCGTCTTGATAGGTAGGGGCTAGGCTTGCACTAGTAGTTACATTGTAGCTACATGTACACCACATTATGCTACTAGCAAACAAATCTGAACATTACAAGTACTAATTTTTGGCACAAAATTACAAATGCCTGCAATATTACATTTTTATGTCCAGTCCAGCTATTGAATTTTCTAAGAAAGTGCCAAGTCACCATGTGCATGTGTGATGTTTGGGGTGAGGGTAAGAATGGAAATGTGTGTAATTAAGAATACTGGCCTCATTAACAAGGTCTTACTCTGCCAGCAGCATAAGATTTTTGCCTTTGCAACAAGTGCTTATCAGTTAATACATGATATTGCAGACTGATCATGATCTGCACTGTGCACCTATTCAGTTGATAAATTTTCAGTGGGTATCCCTTCAAACAATCAATAGTACAGTCCATACCGAAACTGAAAGGTGGACAAGTACATGCTTAACATTTTGGCAGGTGAATGATGTAAGGAAAATTCATAAAATGTTGTAACACTGCCAGTAGGCATATATTGTATCCTGTAACAATGACATATGTACCACCTTGATAGCATAACCTTGTTTCAGGTTGTTTGCATATACAATGTAGCATATATAGAATAACTTTGATAGCATATAGCATAACCTTGTTTGCATATACATTTTGTAGCATATATAGAATAATTTTGATAGCATATAGCATAACCTTGATACATTTTTTGTAGCATATAGAATAACCTTGATACATGTACAACTAAATAATCTGTCACTTTGTCTACATTTTAACAGCTGATTATGGTCTATTTCAAACTATTTTTTTTCTATCCGCAAAAAAAAAAAATGTTAAGTCAAATACTGAATTTTTATGTCCATTCATAAAATTTCTCAATAGCCCAAGTATCAAGTAACTATAGAGTACAAACTACAGCCAGAAATCTGTCAATAGAGACCATGAGATATGACATCTCCACATGTAAACATCTAACAACTCAATCTATTCACTCAATCTATTGCGGCTTATAACCAATGGTTAATTAATACAGGTTTTATATATTTTTTCATGCTTACATTTCATGTGTCTAACACAATGGAAATGTTAACTGATGCATAGAAATATAAATAAATGCATGAATTTAACATAAATATGTTATTTAATAGAAGAAACTTACAAAATCTCCATTTAAATAAGAAACTTAAAGTCTATTGACTTGCCTAGTTTATTCAAATTTGACCAGTTCTAATCTTAAATATGCTTTAAGTTTTATCCGACAACCTTAAACTTTTTTTAATGAGAAAGTGATCAAACAGAACAAATTTCAAGTTTTTCAGAGCAAAAGTGGCCAACTAAAAAAATAGATTAAACAAGAGCTGTGCCTCACAAGTGACGAATGCCCCCAAAAGAGGTGTCTCACAGTCTGTATCCTCTCCATGTGCTCAATAAATGTGCTATGTAATTTTTAAAATCCTTCCATGCATGATAGAGTTACCATGCATACATTATTCCATTACTTTTAAACACTAAGTGTGACCTTGGCCTTTGAGGAAGGGACATGGGTCTTGCACGTGACACATTGGCTTGATGTGCTGAACATTTGTGTTATTTTTAAATCAATTCATGCATGATGAAGTTACAGTCCGGACACAAACTTATGCATATATAAAGGATTCCATTACCTAAAAACTCTACATGTGACCTTGATTTTTGAGGTAGTGACGTGGCTCTTGGACACGACACGTCGTCTTGATGTACTAGACATTTGTGCCAAGTTATTTTAATATCCTTCAATGCATGACAAAGTTACAGCCCGGACACGAATGTGTGCATATATAGAGGATTCCATTACCTTCAAAATCTAAGTGTGACCTTGACCTTTGAGGTAGGGACATGGGTCTTGCACGCGACATGTTGTCTTGATGTGATTAACATTTGTACCAAGTTATTTTAAAATCCTTCAATGCATGACAAAGTTACAGTCCAGACACAAATGTTTAAGTGGGGATGCAAAGACGGACGGACAGACATACTGTGCAATTTTAATATGCCACCCTTCGGGGGGGCATAAAAACACCAAACATGCCAACCTACCAATCTTTAATTTTTTGACAAATAGAGTGGAAACACACATTTTGTTTGTTTGGCCTTATAAACCTCTTCCTGGGGGCCCTAGTCTTATGAGACACCAATTGAATAACAATATTCCTTACTGAGAATCATTCCTTACGTAAGTCCATCTTCCCCTCAGCTTCCGAAAATTTCTTTAAAATCAAGCAGTTTTCTACATTGTTTCCCATTTTTAAAAATCGGGATATTTCTGCATATGACAGACAAAGATATATATCTTACCAATAACAGGTTTGTTTGTAGTTTTTCTTTCCAGAAATCCCCGTACCTCACGCTTGCCCCGTATCGCCGCTACAGCAAGGGCTGTGTGATCAAGTACATTGATCAAATTAGGGTCACCACCTCTTTCAATGAGAATCTGGGCTGTGGTCATGTGACCATTCACTGAAGCCAGCATGAGTGGTGTTATACCAGTTGACGGTGTTCGATAGTTTACATCACATCCTCGATCAAGAAGAAGTCTTAAGACAGCATCGTGTCCATGCTGTGCTGCTGTCATAAGGGGAGTGTACTCACACTGACTAGAGCCGTTGATATCAATGCCGGCTTCTACTAAGAGTCGCACAACCTGTAAATGCCCACCACGTGCAGCTAGAGTCAGAGCCGATGCCCCAAAACTGTTTGTCGCATTAATGTCCAACTGGTGTTGAAGGAGCAATGATACGATGTTGGCATGACCGTGTCTTGCTGCCTGCATAACGGGTGTCCATCCATACAAGTTGATCTTATCCACGGCAGCACCCCTCATGAGCAATAATCTTACAACCTGATCAAAACAATAAGATACACTTTTTGGGGCAATTTCTGTTAGTAAATGTGTCAATATCTTTATTGCACTAAACATTAGTTCATTACTTCAATGTTTATAGCATTCAACAAGACACATTCTGAGACACAATAAGAAAAAATATTATTTCTGAAGAGGTCGACAGAAATATTAGCTTGCATGAGAAATATTTAATTTAAACGTAATTATACTGACTATATATTCTAATACTGAACTAAAACATAGGTAACAGAATAACACCATTGTCAACAAACTCTTGTTTCATTTCTTTGTATCAAATACATACTTTAGATAATATCTGTAAGAACATGAGGGGTGTCTTGCAGAAAATTTTTCTGAATGTTTTATTTCTTTAAAATGGCTAGGTAACCAGACATTTTTACAACAAGAGTATGTTGATAGGCAGTGGCTAGAGTTACGGTTCTGTAACCTCAGAGTCTATGAGGATTAGCTAGAATTACAGAAGTTTATTAAGGCATGTTAAATATTAGAACAATATACATGCCTTTATCAACTTCCATAACTCTAGCCAATTCTCATAGGATTTTTCTAGAGATACAGAACTTCCGTAACTCTAGACTGACATGTTGATTTGGTGTTAACAGTAACTTAACTATATTTTAGTTCCTTAATCCTTTATCATGTTTATCAGGTCTATAATATCACTTGATTTGTGTATCATATACAGATCTGAGTGTCATCAACCAATCAGTGTATCTGGTTATACTGTGTATGATTCACAAATACATTGATACATAAATCGGGCAATATATTAGACCTGTTTATTTTTACTGATTCTGTCACACAGTCTTTGAGAAGATAATTGTAACCAAATAAGTCAAGCCATGTCAAGATATGACTCAGCCCAATAGTTAACAATAACAGTAATGACTTCAGCTGTGACTACTTTCATACATTAGCTGACAAATGACAATTAATTTTTTACAGACAGTGAAATCTCTGACTTGTAAAGATGCTCTACCTACTTTTGTACGTGTAGCCGTCAAAACAACAGTAATTTTTTTATTGACATGGCAAAATGCAGCCATTTCTGATGCATAGGACATTTATATTGCAAGTCCACTATGGGTAATACTCGATTTTCACACATCGTCATCAAGAGCCGAGGTCTCGCAACAAATTTTATCGATCAAACACCATTGATTTATAGATAGATCTACATGATTACCTGATCATGACCATTCCCAGCTGCAACCATCAATGGAGTATTTTCATCTTCGTCAGTAGTATCAACTCCAAGACCCTCGTCCAATACAGCCTGTGCAGTGTCAACATCACCCTGCTCACAAGCTGTCATCAACTGCTGGACGGAATCCATAATTTGCAAAAACTCAGTGAAGTTAGGTAACTCGAAACTTATAACATAACAACCGATGTTTCATCTCGGACAGAATAACAAGTGCAGACTATACTGATACTTTTCATGTATGATAACTCTCCTGCTTTATGTACAGACGGATAGAAATGTTTATTTATTAAAAATTCCATCTTTTTGCCAATGACGTCATTAGAGTTACTTCCCTTGCCATCGTAATTTCTGACTTGGGTCGAATCGGACTGTTATTTAACGCATCGGACGGAAGCCGCATTCATAAAGTTTATAAAAATATTTATGCCGGGTATGAGATAATTCTAATAGAAACGGAGTACGTTTCTGTGGCAATTTATTGTTTGTTTTCACGGATATAAGTGGTAATCATCCAATTATTCCACACATCGAATAGGCACTACATCAATCCTGTTTTCTCGTATTCTCAGGGGGCTAAGCGTGTAAATTTGTTACTTGTCAATGAAACAGTACACATTTTAGCAACATTATTTACAGGTTATTCGATAGATCTACATCTACATCTACATTTTATTGCTAACAATCGTTTGCGATTATAACTAGCAGGCGCTTTGTCAGGGGACAGCTGTTGAAATAAAACATTTAAGTGCAAAACTAGGATAGATAAAAGATAAAAAAAAGACCTACAAGACTATCAGTTTTTCAAACCTTTTATTCTTTTACTATTTTTAACAGTTTTTACCGTCTTGTTTCTCTTGACTGTGGGAGCTATCTTGCAGTAGTTTTATCTTTTATTAACACCCGGCGTGCACCCTGCCCATAATACTCGTGAGAGGTCACAATGTGAGGCAGTATAACAAGATAGATTGTTAAAAACTCACTGTTTTTACTTAGAACTTATGAAAAAGGTCAAGCTACTCAGCCAATATGTTTAGGCCGGGGTTAGACTGGATGTATAAGGGGAGACCATCCCACAGACGGATACTCGTTGGGAAATACGAATTTGTATGATACTGTGTTCTAGAGAAGGGTATAAAGTAGTTCCAGGTTTCTAGTATGTGTAAGGTGGTGGTGGTCTAGACAGACAAGGTTGTTTTGTATTTTGCTATCATTTTTGATACACTGCTATTATAGCTGTAATCATTAAATACATATCTTGCTGCTGATCCCTGGACTTGTTCAACCGTATAAATTAGATATGTTTGCCACGGATGCCAAATGGTAGAACAGAACTCTACTTGTGGTCTTACATAAGTTTTACAAGA
>JAFMSR010002163.1:0-24946 GCA_022818135.1 Saxidomus purpurata | reverse complement strand
TAATTATATTTGTAATGGGAAAAATTACTCTAATACAGATTCAGACATGTCTGATGTAGCTTTTGTAATGTTTCCTTTTCAATGAAGAAAACTCTTTGAGTGTCTTCCGTAAATCTTTGATGGTCACAGTAATATGTTTTGATGTAAGGCAAGCCTACCCGGATGGTTACCGTCTTGCATACTTTTGAGTTTCTTAGTCCAAAGGAGAACTGTTCTTCAACTCATGAAGGAACTACCGTGTGAAAGAAACAGTAAAAAAAATAAATCCGTTTTGGTGATAGTTGCAAAAAGACTTGAGCTTTAAAGTAAGTCCAAAAAGACTTGAGCTTTAAAGTAAGTCCATACTTCTTATGTTTTCTTCAACTACAATTGAACCAACATATCTCGGTAAGTTACGAACGGAATTAGGCGAAAGGTCTGTTGTATATTGAGTATGCATCCAACATAAATTGGACTCTTTATGCGACGTGGTTTCTAAGTATCAGGAAAGTTTTAGATGCCTATAGTATTTATAATACTTTGATGAATACTTGATTGAGATCTGATTGGTAATTGTGCCAAAAGAAGTGATCATAAAAGTATCCATCTTGTTACGTAGCTGGCGGGCATCGAACCTTCGATCTTCAAGGTAAGGGTTATGGCACTCTTTCGATAATTCGTCCTGTTGGTGGTCACTTCATATAAGCTGTCACTAACCTTAAACGGTCGAATACTTTTGTATCTCAATTGACTGTTTTCTTAAAAATATTTAAGTCACCTACTAGTTTTGCAATTTTGTTTTCGCGACTGTATCTATGGATTTTAATGGCCGCAACTTTGAAAGGCGACAGTGTTAGCCGCAGCCGTTCAAACTGCTTACGGCCATTTAAAAGGTATATACATGTACTGTCACAGATTTCAAAATCACTAAACGGTACAATGTTATAAAATCCGACCATTACTGATCGTTCAATTTTTGCGAGTATATATGTAATATACGTTATGTAACTTGCTCAAATTTAGATGACGTAACCAATCAGAAACGACGTTACATCAGTAGCGCGTTAGAATATGTGATATATCTCAAGACAGGTTTGACTGTAATTTGCTATATTTGCTTTAAATAGAAATGGGCAATTGGACACGATGAACTGTCAAATCATTCCTCGTATCTGTTATCTTTTACACTCCATTTTTTATTGATGGATTTATTAACACCTACACAAAAATCGTTATATTTTAATACCTTTTACTGATAACGAATATCAAAGATTAGTATGTAACTTAGTTTTTGAAAAATTGGGAGTTTGGTATGTTTAAAAGATCCCAGTGTCCTAGCCCACCTCAACAGCAAACACTTAAAACAGATATAAAGATAAGAGAACTGTATTTTTTAAATGATAACCACCCACTGAATTTTAGAGATAAACTTAAGCTGTCTGTCGTTTAAATGATATTTTCATTTTTTTTTAAAAGCTATCTTTTTATCATTTATTTTAGTCTAGTCAAAACCTACCAATTACCGGTATATTAAAACCTCTTGGTGGCTTCTTTCCAGAATTCCTACCGGTACTTGTGCCACAAGAAGGATTGGGGGACCACGGCAAGATTCCAACACTGGCGGGATTCAAACCCGAAACATTCGGGTTAGGTTTCCGGCGTTCTATATATATACTTCGACACAACTGTGTTACCTTGCTCAGCGTCAGTTACAAAGTTCTTGATATTTATTGTACATTTCTATAGTAGCCAAAAAAAAACACCGGGAACGCTGATCACTTCCAAAAGAGCACGAAAGCACGTCCGGCCATAAACACAACCAAAGTCAAACAGACATAGAAATACCTATGATATCTCTTTTACCAAAGCGCCATCGGGCAAAGATGCAAGGCTTCATCCTCTAAGATGTGTTCCCGGTGCTTCGGGCCGGTATCAGCAGTAATTCAGTTATTTACCGGAGAGCAGTTTCTCACACCATCGTTCATGAAATGGACTGTACTAGATTTCCATCTTTCTCACAAAATGGGGAAAATCGGTACCGGGATTCCAACCCAAGACCATGATTCGGTCAGCAGGTTAGTGATTACAAGTCAATGACTTAAACCAGACGGCCACGGAAGCGAGTTACGTCCTCCCGATGCTTTAGTTCAGAGACTCTAGTTTAAAATAAAAATGGGCAACAACTTACATGAACCCTTCTCGTGCTTTATAAAACAGCTTTGATTTACCTGTTAGAGGAACATATGAAGCATTACGTCATTACAAAATTTATATATAACCTGGCAGCAGACGACGTCTCCAAAAATAACGTTCAGTTTTTCAAATTAAAATTTTCAGCCTACGAGTAACCTTAAATTGATTAAGTTTTGAAATAAATGTTATAATCGATCATAGGGCGTTATCTTTGGGCGAGATCCCGGCATATCTCGGCTGCTAAGGTAGTAAAGAGTGGGTACTGGTCAGTCCAATGACTTTTTTCATTGAGAAATAAATTCCAAAGATAAGTGGAATAGTAGTGAACATTTCAACACACTTAGTTCCGACCGTGTCTTGGTGACTTCGAACATAATTTAAAACCGTATCTGGAATTTAAAAAGAAAATGTCGTCTCGGTGAAGAACTTATATATTTCAGTGATATTATAATAAAGAAATAAAATGACACGTAATTATTTTCTAGGACTACTTCTATGTATTTGTTTATTGGTGAGTACACATAATATATTTTATACTAAACATTTGTACTTCTTTGTATTATTCTTTAAGTTTCGTGATCAAGTTACTGATGTACTAGAATTAAGTATGTGTTAAAATATGAATATGGTCTTAGTTCAAATTTATTATTCAACCTTTTTTGTCTTTAGTTTAAGTCTTTTTCCCGTTGGCATAGTTGTTGGCGAAGTGATGTGCTTCAAAATGGGGATCTCTTTTGTTTTTAAACTGATGCTTTGAACAGAAATATACTGGCATATGGTAGAGGATGTTTTATTTTATATTCTGTGGACTGCCCATTTTAGAATTCTGATTATTACAAAAATTAATGCGACACACCTTATGGGTCCAAATTTCGCTCAGCATTTTACAATTTTATTAAAGCGTTTTTTGTTTTTGTTCTTGCTGCTTTTGTTCTAGTTTGCGGACATGAGTTTCTTTTCATTGTGTCCCTTAAGAAATACATTTCACAAATCCACACTGGCACGAAAGAGTTACCTTGTTTGGACTCTAAAATATTTCATTTTCAAATACAAATATATGTGTCTGAATCATTGCCACCATATCCGCTTTCATGCCAAGACATTGATAAATTATTGTCCTGGTGCAAAACTTTGTGGCATTTTAAAAGTTTAAATTTTAGTTATTTGTAACATTAAAAGATTTTTCATTCAATTATTAAGTTACACAGTGGCAATAAAACCGTGATAAGACTGTACTTGTACACATACTATTACATATTACAGTTCACACGGTTTTTCTATACTTAATGTCATTATAACACTGAAACCAAAGGACGTGGTCTAAATAAAGGTAATGAACCGAAATATGCAAAATAGGTGTTTGTACTTATAGCAGCTTCTTTTCTGAAACACAGTCGTTGTTAAATATACGCCAAAAACTGCAGCAAAATTACAAAACAACAGTTTTTTCACGGCAAATATATTATTCATTTATTTATTTATTTATTTATTTATTTATTTATTTATTTATTATATAAGTTTCATCGGAAAAAATCCCAGAATGTAATCGGCCATTCTTGTAAGAATTACCAGTACAGTTGTATATTAGATATGTAATTTAAGATTAGAACAATATAAAAAGATTATATAATACATCGGTCAGAATGTTGAAATATATATTATAGGTCATATTGACCCTTATCTTCAAAGTTTGCTATACGTTGCATATAAATGAATTTTGTTTTCAAATTCAGCCGTTTGTAACATTATGCTTATAGACCGCATTATACGTTGCTTTTCAATATACAGTACGGCACTTAAATCTTTGTAAAGAATATACGAAATCTAATATTAAGGCATCTTCGTAGGCAAACTCAAGATGTCCCATGCACCAAAAGTTCTTCAATCTTGCAGTTCATGTTGTCTTCAAAACCTTTGAACATTCGACGGGCAAACAATCGGCATTTGACTTCATTCATTCATTGTATTACGCATGTTAAATAATGCTGAAGTTTTCTATTTGACGACATATTGAGGGATCACATATAACAACAGTTATTATTTCGTAAGCTTTTTTAACAGTCCTCTCCCTCATCTGAATCATCAAAATAAGCGACGATTGAAAAAAGGAACTTGATTTTTGCGCATTTGATTGAAGAAAGATACTTGATTTTTGCGCTTTTGCAATTACCTATTCACTATGATAAGAGTTGATATGACACAAACATTTTTCAAGTACTTTCGAACAGCAAAAGTCCTTTCAGAACTTTGATTTTCTCACACATGGCCAGGAGCTTAAATTTTATACAATCTGTGCCTCTAGGTCTTGATCAAATCAACTGTATTCGAGTCTTATCATAAAATAAACAAGGTCAAGTGTCCATCAGAGAAAACTCAGCAAAGCTTGGACATTGAATCATATTCAGGTTTTAGAAAATTCAATAGATAACTAGGCGTGGTGATAAGTCGGAAGATCGAGAGAGTTTACGTAAAAATGTGGAAATTTTGTTTGAAAACGGGTTAGATGGACAATTTGTAGGATTTCTGTAAAATAAGTCTTTGATATTGAAGTTCCATTTGCTGACTGACTATAATACATGTAGTACCTCGAAAATCGGGCGAGTGGGCTCACAAAACAGCACAGTAATTTAAAAACCCGTGCTGCATTTCCCTAGAGAGAACAGTGGTTATGACTATCTCATAATACAGATCACTGTCTCAATAAAGGCTAACAAAGAAATATTTTGCGATACTAAACTATTGTAGAAACACCTGTGGATAAAGACCACCTGCAGACAAAGACTTTTTCAGTACTGTAGTCCTTTCCGGTCAGTTGTCTTTGTTCATGGGTTTCACTGTAACAAGATCAGTTTCATGATATTCTGTAACGATTCGTATACAAAATACGTTTTCTAAACATCAGCATAGTTATGGTATATAATGTACAGATAATTTAGGATAATGTGACAGTGACGTAACAAAAGAGTTCAATATTACTGCGTAAATCTGTTAGATAATCCCAGGTTAAACGGTTCCTGCCTGGTGTACCTTTATATTCAATGTTTGTAGAGTTTTGTGTACGCATTTTTCTATTACGTCACTGTCGCATTATCCTGAATGAACAGTATGTTTACTATGAGAGCACTGAGCTAAAGCTAATTATCGGGTCGTACCGATTATAGCCTCTTTAGAGGATGGTGGACCTAATAAGCACAATAACAAACTAAAGCTAACTAGAACACTAAACTAACACAGGCAAAAGGGCTACTACAGTAGCCATCCTTTATTCTTCGTACAGTAACTCGGTTAGGTACCGTTCAAGAACAAACTGGACGCGCCATTAAAGTATCATTCGAAAAGAAATAGTTCGTAGATACAACGATTCCCATGATTAAAACTATCCCCTGAAGTTTTCAAAAATCCAACGGATTATCCGAGATGGGTAATTTATCATTTTCAGCGACTTTGACACCTTCAGAACTTGGTAAATGTTTAAAAATATAACATTGACGGAGAATGATATGAAGGAAAATATAAAAGCAGGATAGACACATATTTATGATGGGTACTAGATGAGTGCTAGCTGCCCTTGACAATGATTGCTCGATCTATGGTCCCGTTTATAAACGGTATTGTAGGCCGAATAAGGTTTGCAGATTTATACGGGTGGTCTCCATTTGTTTACTTGCGTTAAGGATCGTTATATTGACTTGGTTGATACTAGAACTGATAAAATACAATAAGACGAGAAAACACTTGTAGTACCACCAGCATATCTTTATTTAATTCATGGATAATCAGGCTAACGTTCAGTTTCTATACTAACAACACATTCAAAAGTTGGAAAGAACACTGGAATGTCATTTCGGAAAGTATACAACATCACATCGTTCAGGGTTCAGATTCACAAGTCAATAAAGATTCCGTTCTTAATTTTTCTGTTAAATGTGTATATATATATTACGACCACCATTTCGCGTTTACACTAGTGACGCTCCTGGAGTTGTGCTTGCTTCTATCTGTGTTGTTTCAGGGCTAAACCAGCACCATGTACCAAAGACATAGACAGGCCCTTCTGCTGTTTGCTTTAGTTGTGAGCCTTTTTAACCGGTGTAAATTGTTAACTCGATCTTTCTCGAACAACAATTTTACTTCATATACATGTACTTTTCAATAGCATTGCAAGCATTCATCTTTATATTGTACACTTCATCTTACATTTCAGACTGATGAGGCGCTAGGAGAAGGGAAACTTTCGATAAATTTATTTAATTATGACAATGCCTGGGCCACAGACTTCAATGGCCATTGCTGTGATGGGTACAGCATTGCAGGGACCGGATGTTTTTCGACACAATGCGACCATCATATAAGCATCTGCGTGTCCGATTCCCTCAGGTAACATGCTAGTGTCAGTAGATGTATTCACTATACAGTCAAACCTGTGTTAAAGACCACTACAGAATAAAGACCACCCTGTGAATAATGCTCAGTGGAAAGATCACAGTGCTTTATTCACCTATAAACAACGCTAGTGAATAAAGACCACCTGTAGTTTCCCAAAAGTGGTCTTTGTTCACAGGAATGACTGTAATTTCTGTCCATTCGTGTAAATATTGCATTGTCTTGGAGGTAACTAACGTATTGACTATGCAAATTTTACAAACCTGATAAAAATGCAAAAAAATGTATCCAACCCGTTTTAAAACATTTGTTCTACCGGTGAAGTTAAGCAATTGTGCATCATAGTGCATCATAAAGCACATTCCTTTAGATACCCATAACACCTGTAGGGCTGTATTATATGCGTGGGCGATACATGCATTGCAGTGGCTTTTCCAGACACTCTTTAAACACTTGGACAAAAACAAATCGAATCTGTTTCGAACAGGGATTGCGAAACGTTTTGATTAATATACCTAATATGCATAAATTACTCAAACGTCTTGTGTAAATATTACGAAGTTCTGTCACAGCCGGATTAGGTTGCTTACAAATCAAGTGTCTATGCCAGAGATAAACTCCCTTTTAATGATCATAACGTTCTTAAGCATGGGCGAAGTTTTGATAAATTTACAGGAAAAGATACTGACTCAAGTACAATAAAAGCCACTATAAAAACGAATTACTTCCGAAAAAGGTATTTTGTAAATATGTATGTAGAGATTTGACATAAGTTGGAGAGGAGTGCCACGTGCCTGGCCTTTAGTGGATTTCACCGGCAAAAAATTAGAAAAATCACAGGATTAAAAAGAAATATCTGTTTAAATAAAAATTGATTTAGAAACCATGGGAGATAATCTGATCAGATATGTCGAAAGTGCTGGAAATGCTTTCAATTGCTCTATTGAGATAAAATGTAGTAGCATTGCATTTAAGGTGAAGAAAAATTTATTAAAAACGTCTTCCCAGCATTTACTCTTTCCAGTGCTCGGTTTAAAAGCTCGTTACAGACTCTTTCGTCAATCGTTTATTTCATTCATTTGACCAGAATCTATGGTTTCTACCGTTTACTTAATGTCTCAACAAAGTAGTCCGTATTATATAGGACCGTTTTCCTGTGTAAGCATTCGTGTTAAGCAGTCTTTTTTTCAGTCAGTTACAGAGATTTAGTCTATTTTGTATATGTTGCTATCACTGAATCCGAAGTCAAACGGGCAACGTGATTGGCAAGAATGACTAACGGCCGTCCTGTGGTCAACATATTTCATTTACAACACACCACGGACATATATAATTCCTGTTTATAGGTCCGTGAACACACTATACTCATTACAAACCGTAAAACGTGATATAGCTCATTAGAAGAAATCGAACATAACCTGTGAAGTCCACTTAAAATTACTCTAAAAATAGGAAAGTTGTGTATATTTCATCCTTGTTACAATATCTGTTATAATGGCAGTGCTGGTTTCTAAAATAATTAGGGCCCAGGGTAGTGTTACGGGCCATTTAATTGTTACTAGCGGCAAATTATTTAAAATTCTTATATAGATCTACTCCACATCTTTTATCCTGTTTGATAATTAATTAGATTATTTAGTGTCTCTAAACAAGAAACAGGTATACAGTATATGTTTACATTACTAACAAGGTACTCGATAACATTTTGCGTAGTTTTACAGTTGTCTCCCCTTTGCAATCCGCCATTTGTTTATTCGTGATATGCGTGCAATTTGTTGGCAGAATTTTAGGCGATCATTTGTCACTTTGGGTAAGTTAGTCATCAAAACCAAAACTGTCACTTGAATTTTTTTGATTTCCTTTAATTTGAACAATTGGAAGCCACACTTCCAAGTTCCACTGTAAGTACCAGCTCTACGTAAGCCAACTCGGAACTTAGTCATCTCGTACCCGAAATTTGTTTACCTGTTTACTTAGAAGACTGGCATAGTCACTCGGTTATTAATTTTTTAAATGTTTCATATTCTAACCGTAATACTTATAGACCCAGGCGACAGGTGATATTGTTTAACAAAGACCTTTGTCTTAAGTGACCGCTTTTAAATCACCCCAGTATTTGGCAGTTTTTACAACCCCCCCTGGCCCTTCAGCTTTGCTACAACCTTGACAGCTTCAAACCTCAAACATTTTTCTTTAAAAATTCAGACTTACATATAAAAGGTCTTTTGTTCAGTTTTTTAGTTAACAGGCGAGCATATTTTCATTTGGGTAAAATCATTAATTAGGTAAAATAGCCCACTTGCTAAAAGTTAGCAATTAACAATCCAATTAAGAAAACGCGCAAGTGTTTAATCTTTTCACAGAGGATTTATTGTCCATCTTAAACCTTATGTCCTTACTTGTCTGGTATTTTCAGTTGGTAAAACAATTGAAACTTTGACCAACAAAATATTAACATGAATTTGCTTATTCTTCTTGAAAATAACCACTTATATAAATGACCAATTTAAATTAAGGGACGGGTATGACCTTTTTTAGAAAAAAATATTTTAATACAAAGTCTTGACTATTGTTTACATTTTACAAGTACCACAGATCAAGGTTAATTGTTTAAAAAAGTAAATACCCGATTGGGAGAAATGCTTACTTCAATCCATACCTTACTTCGCCATGTGTCAAATTTTAGAAATCAAAAGTAGGGTTGAATTTCCCCCACACTTTAAAAAAATAGGGGGGATTTAAAAAATATGGGGGGCCAATTGGTATCACAAAACTTGTTTTTAATAATTGTGCTGGCTTTTATTGTGTACAGACCTTTTACAAGTTTTAGTATTACATGCAATTATCAAAGGACAGTTTTTGAAAAAAATTCTTTGCTTCTGCTTCAGACTATCCATTTGTTTATTTTACGGAAAAAAAACATTTTGCTGAAGGATGTTTAGCTGTCAAACAATCAGACTCCCTGTTTTCTTAACAGCTAGAGCCTGGTCTCCAACTTATCAGATCCTAGAAAAAATACAAATCACATAATGGTATATCTCTCCTAGTTCATGGGATATCTAAAATTCCTCATTGTCAAACAGCCATAAATGTGATCTAGCAAATTTTTGCAGTTGCACCAAGTTGGCTGAAAGTTTTACTCTATCTGTGACTTTGTTTCTGTTTCAGCCCTGCGTATACTTGTGATATTGGTACAAAGTACATCACAGCGCCAGAAAATGAGAACGTGAACACATTTTCGTCAGCAGATACTCAACTGTTCTCTCTGAAAACATGGCCTGTAAGTATCTATGTACATCAATGCATCAGATTAGACAGGTAGGTACAAGGCTATAACTGAGATTTTTTCAGATGATGGGGCATTGAAAACCGGCATTGATTTCTGAACATCATAATTTGACGAATACTACAAATATCTAAAGAGGTAAAAAAGAAAAAACTCAGATTTGCACATTGTTCTTTATAATCCATCTCGAAGATAGCTGCATAAAATAGATTATAGGTTATAGTTTATACTTTACAATTTGAAAGAATTCAATTAGAGGGATTGACAATTAAACGTATAATACATTAATGATAGCTGGTATATACTGGTAGAGGGCTGATCATGAAACTGTTAACGTTTGCTTCTTTGTATAAATCGAATACAGTGATTTTCCCAAACAACCCTCAGTTTGTATAGTCACTGATGCTTGGGCTGACAAAGCATTGTTTATAAGCGAATAAACAACACTGAAGGATATTATTTTGATTCTGATTTTACCAAAGTCACAAACAAAGAGGAAAATGCAATTGGTGATCTTTAATGTTAAGTGCAGATCAAAAGCAGAGAGACTCGTGAACGTTAGATCACATTTATAAGCTACCGTTAAACTGTTAAACAGAGGTGCAAAAAGTTTTAATAAGTGTAGCACTGTTTGAAAGGAATTGCTTACTGAAAGACCATTCATACCTGTACATGACGGTCACATAATTTAAGCTAATAGTCAGTGGGAGTGCTGGCTAATGTTGAAAGAGACTAACTAGACATTTCAGTGTTCAGTTTGATTTGAAATTAATAGGTGGCATTTTATATGAAGATTATCACAAAAGTCCAGATTTCTGTTTATCATCAATGGTATTCAACTGGTATTCATATCTTTGTCTTTTCTTACTGTGAGTTATTTATTAGAGACAAGGAGCCAAAGGGCTCTAAGATGTTGTTTTAAGGATAATCTTGGCTCATTCTTTCAAGCCGCATTTAGGAGTGCCAATGGAATTTAACACAAGATAGTTATGAATTTAAGGGTTATCTTTTGAAATTATAATCTGCTACAATTCGTTTGAAAGAGCTATGTGCAATAGAGTACTGACCAGTTTTGAAATGTGGTTTTGAAAGATCTAGTCAGTCGTAAAATGAAATGAATCAATTTTCATAATAAATTTTACATAATAAAATCCGATGTTGTTCCGAGTTAATAAACATTTTCTGCATTTCAGTCCATAAATACACAAAATCTGGACTTGTCATCATATGATTGCACTGTTTAAATAAGGGCATTGATTTTTTTTGTATGAAAAACTTCCCTTGTAGATTTATCTTTAAGATGTTTAAGGTAAAGCAATTGGTGTTATTTCATAGAAACGTAATATTTCATCCGATGCCGTGTTTTTTTTCAACTCAACCCTACAGGATGTTAGTATATTGTCATGACCATTGTAGTTCATGACCAGCCCACATTGTCACGTAATTGGTCATGATCTGCAGTGTTCCTCAATCTATATCCCTAATAAATCATAGAACAATCTCTAAGCACCCTTTAATCAATATTTGGTACGTTCCAATTGAATGACGAACGAGTCCATTTTAGAAATTAAGCAATGTCTGGATGAAGCTTAAAGTCATTAAATAACATACTGAAACACTTATGACTGGATACATCAAATTTGACTTACATTTCAGACCAGTGGGGCAGTACATGTTCAGGTAACTGTGGAAGACGTAGACAAAAATGCAACTTCCGGGGAACTTACCTACGAACTGGTTGATACCATGGTTACGACAATCTCTGTTGGAACACCAGACGTGTTGACTGTGCCTCAAGTACTAAACTTGACTGGTACTAGAAATACTCACCAACCACCAACAAGGTTAGTTGCTACTAAAAATGTACACAAATCAATTTATTTCTTGCATGGCTTTTCTGCTCTTTGGCATTACGGAACATGTTTGGGGAGACTGCATCTTACATCTATAAATACTGTATATCCAAAGATGATATTAGATGATTCAATAGATGAAGATAAATATTGGCAGTTTTAGTCCTTACTGCCTTAAAGATCAAGTGTATTCTGGTTTTTACAGGTGATTAGTGCTTTGTGAGAACATGGTCGTTTCAGGTAACATTTTTTTAAAAACACATCATACTGGATCAAAATTTTATCACTATAGCACAAGGTATGTGTCTTTCTGAGCTTTTATCTGTATGTACATTGTTTGTTTACTTCATTTAATGATATTCTAGAACATTAATAAGAAGTCTATTTTCAGCCCGTTAAAAATTTGTTTGTGAATGTTTTAGGGTTCTGTAAACTGAATTCAGTCTAGGAGCAATTTACATAAGGATTATAGCTCAAGATATTAGTTTCCGGCATGAGCACATTGTTAAGATGGAAATATACGTCACCAAGGGTGACATAGATTCATGATAGAACTTTATCTAGCATATTGTAATCATAAATACAAATGATTATTCATATGTTCATAATGTTACGTCACAAGTAATTCAGAAGAGTTCACGGGTGTTGCAGACAGATTTTTCTGGCATGTTTAGATTGACCCGAAATGCTGATCCCATACGCGAAAAAATGCGTATGCAAAAAACTGAATCACTTCTTACCTACCTTGATCTGAGTCATTCAAGGGTATTGGCATTCTATAACGAACATGACATCTGACAGCACTTTAAAAATGATTTATTTTCTTTATCTATTCAGTATCTCCTGGCAAGGAATTCCAATCTTTTATTCTGTATGAAAGAAAATATTGAGCTTTCAGTTTGCGTTAACATTAAGGGGCTTAAAGTAATACAGCTTTGCTATGGAATGGTATACGTTTATAGCTTTTACAGATGACAAAATCTTCTTTCATATGGGTTATGTTTATTTGCAAGTTTAAACATACAATTTGACAAGCCTCTTTTGTCAGTGGATTATGATCACTAAACCTCTTACTGGGTTATGAGTTTGAGTCCCACTGCCTACCTGACTGTGTGAAAAAATTAGCAGTTCTTAATAGAAATTGACCCTTATTTGTACATTTGTACGTAAGATATTCATAACGTTGCGTTTTAAATCGAAAGAACATGCTATAAAAAAATTAATATACATTTAGCACAGTATTTTTTCAATGATACTGTATAAAATAAGAAAGGCTTTTCAACAACATTTTTTCACGAAGATGTGACAAATATGAAATAAAGATATATATGAACATTGTTTAAATGTTTCACAGTAAATAGAACATAGTTCTACCATAAGTCTGTCTGTTATATATGAGTATTTGAAGTTGTAATGGGTCTTTAAAGATCCTGCAGGAAAGTTTACTTTTAGTCAAACCCATTTAAAACATTATTTTTCCTGAAGGAAAAAAATGCAAATTGATCTGAAAAAAATCTAATATTTACTTTTCAGTAATAAAGATATAGATAAGTTCTTTGATCCATACTTGAGAATTTTTAAAAACTGATGTTAAAGGGATGAAGTCTTGAAAAAGTCTCGTAAACATAGAAAGTCTCGAGTCATGACATGGAATACAAATTAAAATAGCGGCCATACTTTTGAGTGCAATCTGATTTGACGATACCTTATCAGATAATTTTGTTTAATTTGAACTGTGAGTACTTCAGTCCAGCATTTTTATTGACAAAACCTGCTGAGTTTTAAGCATGCAATATCACTGGGAGGATATTGGATTGTAAAGTAAACCAGTCTCTTGAATATACCACTTAGCTAATGTCGATTGAAAATATGAAATTGAAGAAACTGATAACAATTTTTTGACGCCCACACAAATCATTTGCCTTAAGCAGCGAAGCTGATGTATCCCAAATATCCATTTTTATAATAACTGCACCTTGTGAAGCAGTCTTTCTACTTTAAGATGCCAATTTTCATGTATCTCTTGACTGGTTACCTTAGACAGTTTTGATTAATACAGCACTTAACCAGGCAGCTAGGGTTCTAATAGATTTCTCATTTTCAGATTAAGTTTGAGTTATGCTGTGACATATGAGACCTATGACAGCTATTACCTCCCTTTGAACCACAATAAATCCTGTAAGGGTAGCAATGAGTGTGGGCACCATTACTGGTGTACATCAGATAGACATCAAAAATGTCTGCCTGGATGGGAGGGGCAAGCTTGTAACACCCAGACTCCAGGGGGACGGGCAGACTGCAGTGTAGATTCAGGTAAATGAATAGATATAACATACATTTGTGAAGATGGAAAGGAATTGTTGATGCCTGAAATTCGAAGGACTTTTGACATTTTAATCTTGATGCAAGTGGATGAAAAAGTATGATTAATGATGAAAGGACCTACATGGGTAAACACCCTTTATTTGGCTAGGCACAGAATTTGATTTAGATGCGGGTGGTTAGATGGTTAAAACATAAAAGTAAGTTTGGAATAGGCAGGAAAGATAGTAACTCGCCAATTTTATTGCATGTGAAGATCCTATGCAAATAATTTTATTTATTTTTTCTTCAATGAATTGAAATGAAATGAAACAATAGTAGGGCTGACTATTGCGCCAATTTACTATCACGATAGTTATCGAAGTACTATAAAAGTAATAACACGATAGACATCAATATTTGGTTTTCTATTTTTAAATACTATCACGATAGTTTCGTGTTTACATTATTATAATATATATTTTACCAAGTGATTCAATTTGGGTGTATCAATACCTGTAATTAACTGAATTCAGTATAAAAATCGTACTATTTTAATTAAGAAGCAAACCATTTTTATTAACAGATACGCGTCATTAAAATTTTTCACTATGCGCCGTCATGGTTGGACGGATGGTAAGACAACAACGACGCTTTTGGAAGGGAAACATCGGGGGGGTGTTTGCACTTGGGGGTTTTTGGGTTTTGGGGCAAAGGAAAATGAACTACATTTTAGTAAAAACGCATTCAAAAAGAAAAAAGAAACAATCGAGAAAGGTGGGGGGGGATCAAGGTCGGCGATAGTATCGATAGTGAAATTGCTATTACTAAGCGATAGGCTGTCTCATTCACCCAATCTATAAGACACTCTTGTCACTCATACTACTTGGTCATCTTCATGTGTTTGAATGGCATTTTTCTTACGTTTTAGACCTGGACGAGTTTATCACGAGTGAATGGAAGGGAGAGTACCGTTGTCCATCAGACTGTGGTACAAACACCTCTGTGACCCTGAATGTGACCCAGTCTACATCCAATGAGATATCTGGTGACCTGTACATGCATCAGCGGAGGATATCAGTGACGGGTTCATATGCCTCCTACACTAAACATCTAACACTACAGGTATGGATAAAAGAATCTAGCTTGTATGGTGATGCCAGCAAGTTGTCCATACAGCACAAGCTAGAACACTGGTCAGAGAATGTTTAGCTCATGTCATGCTCAATTTCAAAGTCTTATTCATTCCAGTTATGTAATTATTGCTGTCATAAATCATCATAAATCAGACCTGGCAATTTTTAGACATTTTTGTACACAGGTAGCTCTAGATGTTTTTAAAAATTGTGGAGGGAAAAATCTGCAAGTAAGACTTGGGAGTACATAAGACTAGATATATTTCATTTATTACAGAATAAACTGCCATTGGTGACAAACGTAGGCGGTCATACCTTTACCAACATAGAGCTGAACGGAAAACTATCTTCATCTTTGAATATGATCGGAGCGGTGATATTTGTATCAGATCAACAGAAAGCAGTGTGTCATGGAGCAGAGAGCAACCTCAAAGAAACATGTGTCATGGACCTAAGAAGAACTGCTGGTGAGTCGCTGATTTATGATACTGATTTATTTTATACAGTAGTGCTGCAGTTGTGTTGAGCAGCAGGTGAAAAATTGAATTAAAATAGTCTTTTAAAACAGTTGGTGTATTTTAAGAAAAAAAAGTCCCAGAAAAAATAGTCCCTCAAAGCACGCTTTATCTACATATAGGTGTATTAACATAAAAATAATCCTTTAAAGCTGGTATTTTCTTCACACAGGATTATTTACATAGAAAAGTTCCTTAAAGCAAGATACTGCTTCACATAGATGTATTTAGATGAACATTGTTTTTTATGGAAGGGTTTTTTCTTCACATACATGTAGGTGGTTTTACATCAAAAGTCCTGTAAAACAGCGTAAAGCATAGAAGTAGTCCCTTAAAATAGGTTGTTGCAAAGTAAATTTTCAATTGTGTTAAAAATTGACTTCTGTATTTCTTAAAGCATATTTCGATGGCTGCAATGGACGTGGTACATGCTGGAGGTATGGCCCACACAGGAGTGACTACATGTGTTGCTGTGAGAAAGGTAATTCAGTTACATCCACAAGTTGTTGTTGTTAGTCTCTATTAAAAATTCTTTGAAGCTCTTCTTACAAAAATGTAATGCTGGCAATTTTTTCAACATTTATCATTGTGGGTTTTGATCAAAATGTTTTATAAGCTGTTGAAATGATGATAAAGATAAATTGAACTTATGTAAATGGACAACTTAGCAGTTTTGCTATAGCCAGTGACCATTAAACCCACCAAAAAACGCGTTGTTAATTTTGCTTCCAACTATCTATGTTCATGTTCAAGCTGAACTGGTGATCTGTAGGATAGTTGGATAAAGACATTAACAGTTGTCCTGGCTGGAACTTTTACAGTAGGACATGATATATATGAAGTGTTTGCAAGGACTAAAAATTATAACAAAAATGATTGAGTGAACTAGGTCAGCACAGACTTAGGCTGTATTTATTAGAAATATGGAAACACTTTATGACACTTTCAATCAAGCAATAATATAGATTATATAGAATAATACAGTCTGATAGCAGAATAATAAATAAGTTTTGTTAGTCCTGGCTGATTATTTTCAGATTATGCTGGAGACAGGTGTGAACAACATATTACAACAACAACAACAACTACAACAACAACAACTACGACTACAACAACTACTACTCCAACCCCAACTACAACCAAACCATCAACTTCAACAACTGCATCAACCACTTCAACAACAACTCCAACAACAACCTCTACGACATCGACAACACCTTCAACAACATCTACAACCTCAACGACTCCATCATCTACATCCACCACAACTACTAAAGCTACCACCACAAAAATGTCTACGTCTACAAGTACAACATCAACAGCAGGTACCACAGCAGCCACCAAACCAACTACAACAAAAGCATCTACTTTAGCTTTAACTTCTGCTACAACTAAAGCTTCCACATCAACTGCTGCTCTGTCAACCACTGCACCATCAACATCATCCAGTACAGTAACATCTACATTGAAACCTACAACTACATTGAAAGCAACAACATTTACCAGTACAACCAAATTGTCATCAACAGCAAAGTCTACTTTGACCTCGACATCCACAAGTTCATCCACAAGTACGTCGACCTCAACTTCTACTTCAACAAGTACATCAACAACAACACCATCGACTACAACTCGAACGACAAAGGTAACTATTTTTAGTTTCTAGGCACAGGTCATGTACATATGACTCGTCATAACCTTCTGTGTGATATACAATAGTCCATTAGTTATTACACATGTCTCTGGTTCAGTAAAATGTCGAAGCAAGTTGTTTTATCAAGAAAAATCGATTTCCTGGCTCTTTTGTTCAGCAGTGTATTTTATAGGTATGAGAATCTTTTGGAAAATGGATTCTTGGTAGTGATTCTGCAGTCACAACAACACTTTTTGTGAAAATGGTTCCTAATGGTTCAAATATATTTATGCATCTATATTGGAAGGTTAAATGTGTACAATACTTAGTGGCTTGAATTACATATAGGAGAACTTGTGGCTGTTGGACTTTACAAACACTGTTTAAATGATCTGGTTTTACCTTACAGACAACTACACCTACTACGACAAAAACGACTAAAATAACAACCCCTACAACTGTGAAGACATCAACTTCAACTTCAACTACTGTTACCACGCCAACCACAACAAAAACAACAAAACCATCCACTACCACTCCTACTACTGTCGCCACCACATCAAGCACACCGATGTCGACCATACCTTGCACACCAGTTCACAATTGTAGTGTACACTACGGTTGTGGACCCCAGGGTCAGAGGATTTGTGCGTCGGGGTGGACTGGAGCCCAGTGTGACCAGAAGATTCCTCTTGGAGATGCTGACTGTGATGTTTATGATTGTAAGTAACATCAGTGCTATATTGTTTTGTTGTTGGTAAATTGGTGTAAGACCTTTCTCTGTGGTTGAGCGGGTGAGGTCACTGAGTTAAAATCGTTTAACTGCCATTGATTGAGGGTCATGGGTTCAAGTCTTGGTACTGACCTAACTCTGTGAAAGTTGGCAATTATTTTTTGAAGGAGAGCCGTCTTGTAGTGGTCTTTAATAGGAATTATGGTTTGGTAAAAAGCCTACCTGTAAATAACTGATATACTGATGAAATGGACTTAATACCCAAGATGATAAAAGATGAACCAGGAGCTTTGTAATTTTTAACACTTAACAAAAGCCAAATCTGTTTATGGTACGTTCCATTTCATCTTGTGTTTTATTGAGGCATAGAAAGAGGGATATGTATTAAGTTTTAAAAAGTGCTTTTGCCGAGGCAACATGTTCAGTTGGATAAGCAGGATTTAAACGACCTTTAACTGGCTTAGCGTACTTCCTATAGCATACACCATGTTAAAACAAAAACCCACTGACCAGCAAGGGACTAGAGTAACAGTATTATATATGTAAGACATACATTTTTTTTCAGTGGATGTATTTTTACCAAGTGTATGGAGTGGGAACTACACGTGTAAGGATGACAACACGGAAATCCACTTTCTTATTAACATCACAAAATCTTCTTCGAACATTGGTTTACAAGGTGACATGTATATTGACCAGGAACAGCTAGACATGGACGGATCGTTTGCATCTTTCTACAAGATATTTGCTATTCAAAGTGACAGTGTAATTAGCAGCCAGATTGCGAATCGTAATTTCACGAAAGTGGAACTGAATGGAAAGGTCCAGAGCTCTGTGTTTATTGATGGAGCCATTTTGTTTCAGACAGATTCCGGCAAAACAACCTGTCCGATGGAATTGAGAAGGCAAGCAGGTAAGAATAAAGCCAGACATTTGTTTTTGAAAAATGTAACATTTGTGTTGTGCAGTTTTTGAAGTTTGATTCTTTTAATCAAAAATGGTATGTTCTACACTAATAAAGGAAAAATTTCAACATGTACCTTAGAAGCAAGCAGTGAATTTGGTCAGTTATGGTTCATACTATTATATTTCCAACACCTGCACTCGGTAACAGTTTTATATCAAATTTAAGTGGAGTCATTGTAAATACTAATTGTGTCATTTCCTATCCCATTCTGCCCCTCACTATGGGCTGACCTGAAACTTGGTTTGTGAAATATTTAGGGTTTCAGTTGACAGAGACATGTCCCTTTAAATATTTACAGATTGGTGGTGCTTGCATTAGTTTCAACTGAAGGTTTTTAGTTGATTTATTACACTTGCATAATAAATTGTAGTTGCATAAACCTCTGAACCAATCTATGGTATTGTTATATTTTTTCAGTGTTTACAGTAACAAACTGGTGCAGTAACCATGGCAACTGTCAAAGATACGGACCAAAGAAAGAGGAATATATCTGCTGCTGTGATCAAAGTAAGTTTATTTTTATATGCCTGTCTGTAGATATGTGAACTATACAGACAACCATGGTAAAGTAAGGAATTAATGCCACTTTTAATTTTTTAGATCTTTAGTCTATTATATGTACAATAAAGTTTTTCATAGACTTTGGTAGAATCAGTATAATGTACAAGAATGAAATATTATGTTAATTAATTTTAAGTGTTCTATTTAACTATCATTTCAGAATACACAGGAAACCAATGCGAAGTAGAAATAACAACATCTACGACTACAACCACCACTACAACAACTACACAGCCCACTACAACTGTAACCCCCTGTAGCCCTATGAATAACTGTACATCACATTATACATGTGGACCACAGGGCCAGAAGATCTGCAGGGCAGGATGGACAGGGGTGAACTGTGACAGTCGGATAGCAGACGGTCCTGCAGACTGTGACATATTTGATCGTATGTGTTCATTTTTGTTTTTCATGGTGTAAGAGTCAGGTTTGTAGAGGGGCTCAATCTTGCGCCCTTAATCAGTGAGAAGTTTAGTAATTTTAGGTCAGGACCAACCATTTCTAAATTCTAAGATATTTTTCTGAGCACATTTATCTTCTGAATCTTACTTCATTATGGCAGAGGACAGGCACATTAGTATATAGTAACCATTTATTATATGCCGGTCTGGACGGGCTGTATTATGATCTGAACTGAGGTGGGTGGGTGGTCAGGGCAGAATCCACAAAGTTATCTGCTCTCTACCTTCCACAACCATCATCAAAACTTTACGAAATGTACTGTGAATGTTTAATAGCCTAATATCTCGACCAAATTCGATAACTAGCTAAATCTCCCCACTCACTGCCTTGACCATTAGGCCACGGTAGACTGTACTATATATGTTTTGAATATAAAACACAGAAACTGTCTGCAGGTTACTCTATAAGCTAGTACTGGAAATAGGAATTAAAAATACGACATCCCATTAAAGTATGAGAGTTACTGTGGAATTCAGGAGAGTGAAATTTGGCCAACATGACCCTCTCGCTGCTTTCTGTTTTCAGAAAAAGAGTTTATTCCAAGTGAATGGGATGGCAATTATACATGTAGCGACGACAACAAACTGATAGTATTTAGAATGAACATCACTAGATCAACGCAAGGTATTGGTACAGTTGGCGATATTCTGATAGACAACACTGTCATTCCTGTAGACGGGGATTTTGCATCATTCTTCAAGACCTTCACCCTGCAGGGTCAGCATGAGGTCACAAACGAGATCTTCAGTCGTAATTTCACGGGTGTAGAACTGAATGGAATTCTGAATACGCCTACATACATAACAGGCAAAATAATATTTGCTCAGGGAAGTGGTACTTACGTGTGTGATGTGGAGCTACGGAGAAAAGCAGGTGCTGTAATATTTAGTAAATTTATGTCTTAATTAATGTAATACAGTGTTTACTTTCAAAGATGTAGTTCTGTAAAGAAGTTTCTACATCAGCCATAATTATACTTATAAGGAAAATAAATCCAGTAAATCACAAACAAAAAGTGATAATTTTTTTTATAGTAGTAGTTAAATTAGAGACAAAATACCTCAACATGTATATAAATGGTAAAGTGCATCAAAATGAACTTCGAAAACAGAGCTTTTACTGTGTTTAGGATGTATATGTTATTAAACTTTGTCAGAAAGTTTGTTGTGAACAACACCACACAATATAGTAACTCAGCAAAAAATGAGAACAAACTTTGTTGAAATAATGAAGAGTTAGTGCAAAAGTAGCTTGACCATATAGGTTAAGTTAGACCCATGAAATTGGACAATATAATAATTATTTGTGTAAGGTTGGCAGTGAAGCCATTATTTTGTCTTTCATACAGAATTAAAATAATTGTGTACCATTTACAGTGTATGTGGACTGGTGCAGCTCCCATGGAACCTGTTACAGATTCGGCACTGATAGAGAACAGTTCTCCTGTTGCTGTGATCCAGGTAGGTTTTTAACTCGGGGCGGCGGTCATTCAGGTTCCAAAGGTCCAGTGCAAACCAGTGTCATAATTGTAGACTAGTTCAACATTGCCCCTTTCTCTCTGAGGTTGATTCCTTTTTGAATAAGTCTCTTGAGCCACTGATCTGCAATCAAGAATGATTGAATAAATCATTTGAGATAAGGCTGGTTTTGTAAGACTGCTTAGTAATGTAGCCCTTGTATAAGCTGAATATCTAAAATGGACTTGGCAACTTCAGTTTAGACTGTTACATTCATTAAGTTTCAGTGAGTTCACTTAAACTTTTATGAATTAATAGCATTCAGTGCAGATCATGATCAGACTACTTGGATGTACATAGGTATTTTCATTTTCAGTAAATAAAATTGCTTTCTTGTAACAGATTTTCTTTGTATATGTGCGAAATATTTTGCAATTATGTATAAGTGCAGTATAACCTAATATATCGCTAACGTAATTTTAAATTCAGGCTATAAAGGTGATACCTGTAATACAAAAGTGGTCGCTCGTAGGTCCACCCACATAACTACACAGACAACGCAAAGACCAACCATTCCAACCACAACACTGACCCAAGAGCCTTGCAATGCAGCCGTATTCAACTGTACTATGCATTATAATTGTGAAAATGGACGGAGAGTCTGTGCTGATGGTTACACTGGAAACTACTGCGAATCTATCATACCTAATGGAGTAGCGGACTGTGATGCTTTTGACTGTATGTTTCCATTTTCTTTAACATTTTGTTTTTTAAGAAAATTTAAAGTTAGAACTTAGGTAAGCCAACCTCTAATTATGGTTTCAAAAGTTTGTTCAGTACTGAAGTTGCAGAAAGTTTTGGCGATTTGTTTTGTTAAATGATACATTGTTAAGCAATGATCTAGTTTTGAAAGTACATGTAGTAGAAACAAGCTGATTGTTGTGTCGTACAAGTCATGTCTTGTAAGGAGCGAGCCAGAATAATCTATTGGAGCATGTGAGACAGTTATGAGTCACACTTTCATTAGAAACCAAATATTATTCAAGCAATCTGCAAAATTTGTGAATGTGGTTCAAAAGAAGGTAATAAATACTTCAATATGCAACTGAATGAAACAAGGGCTGTGGTAATTCATTATTCTTCATTTCTTCTTTCAGCTGACGTGTTTATTCCAAGTATATGGAATGGGAACTATACATGTGCAAGTGACAATTTTATGGTGCGGTTTTTGATGAACATAACTAAGTCGTCCCTGGACCAGATTGATTTAGAGGGAGACATGTATATCAACAGCTCCATAGTAACAACTGGTGGTTCCTTTGCGTCAGCATTCAAGATCTTGACTTTACAGAGCAACGATATCATTCAAGGAGATATTTTTGGCAGAAATTTTACAAACGTTGAGTTAAATGGACGTCTTCGATCCCCAGTGTTTATTGATGGCGTGATTATATTTCAAGACGAAAATGGGAGATTTAATTGTCCAATGGAATTAAGGCGTGGTCCAAGTAAGGAGTTTTTTATTAACACTTGAGTGAGAATTAATAAAGTAATGACCTGTATGAAAAGAGGCTGTCTTAATATTACAGTGGCATACTATTTTGACCCATTGTTAAAATAGCTATTCGAAAAACTATCCAACTTACAACCTACCTTTTTGCGAAATGTTTGCATCATATTTTTCAGTTCTTCTTCTTTGGTCTGTGATATTAAGAAAAGTTTTCCTAGTGTTTTATCTTTCAGTAGTTTGGTTACATCACATTCCTGTTGACCAAGTTTTATATTTACTTAATATTCTGAATTTTGTTTGTAGTTTTGGTGCAGTACGACTGGTGTAGTGGTCATGGTGCTTGCCATAGGTACAACACAAAGAAAGATCAGTTCAGATGCTGTTGTGACCCAGGTAGGTGGGATGGAGTTGCTAAAAGCTTACTTTATACAGCAAACTTGCGTATACAGCAAACT
The DNA here is from genome assembly GCA_022818135.1 of Saxidomus purpurata. Lineage (NCBI taxonomy): Eukaryota > Metazoa > Mollusca > Bivalvia > Venerida > Veneridae > Saxidomus > Saxidomus purpurata. The sequence goes on along the minus strand of JAFMSR010002163.1, from coordinate 1,519 downwards.
TACTGAGTGTATACAGCAAACTTACATTATGAATCAAGCTTACTTTATGCAGTGTTGACTTACTTGAAATCTTTTTCATGCGCAGGAGTCTTTCAGAAAACCACTTTCCTAACTAAAAGATTTTTATTCTAGAATGTTGGTGTATTAAGCTGTAAGAACGTAAATCTATGTTCATGTAAAATAAGTTTGTGAATGCATTGTTTTTCGAAAATTGCTTATTGTCCCTGTAATGATATATAGTAGCTAACAATTGTGATTGAACTGTAGAACAGGCTGTACTTGTGTCGCAGAACCAGTGCAGTCAAATAAAGTAAGTAGTAACCAGTCAGTGCTGAGAAAGACAATGAAATGTTGCAAAAAATATGTTTATGTAAACATTGAGAAATTTCAGCAGCAAAATGTGTGTATGTTTCAATTGTTTATTTGCCAGGCTATGTTGGAGATACATGTCTCTATACTACAACCACAAGCACTACAACAACAACAACTACAACAACACACCCCAAGTACGACCACATCTACCACAACACCTACTTCAACATCAACAACAACCACACCAACCACAACAACAACGACCCCAACTACAACAACAACTCCGACAACTACGATGACGTCCATTCCATGCACTGCAGTGAACAACTGTAGCGTGCATTATGCATGTGGACCCTATGGACGTCGTGTGTGTTTGCCGGGTTGGACTGGGGCCGATTGTGACACTATTATTCAAGACGGAGAGGCCGATTGCGATTCTGTTGGTTGTGAGTTACAAAAAAAAAATGCTTTTCTGAAAAAAATCTATGCCAGACATTTTGGTAAATCACATGACAAAGAAAATTTGGTATGGCTGGGAGGCGAGGAGGTGGGGGCATTCTTTAGAAATGTAACAACTTATTTTGCCAGCCTTTAATACAAAGAAAAGTTTTTAATGTGATTTGCCAAGAAAAAAAGGTTTTTGTCTCTCTGCAGTGGTTGCTTTGCAGTGGTGCTATGTAGCATTTTATTTCAGGTTATGATGGAAAGTTAGAAATAGATATAGGAAGTTATTTTAGATTGTATATAGTCAGAGAAAAAATTGCAGGCTGTGAAAAATAATGTAGGAATTTATTCCAGGTTTCATTTATTCAGAGAAAAGAAATGCTTTAAGGAATTTAGTGCTAGAGAAGAAAGATAACATGCAAAGCATTTGATAAATACCTTTATGTTGTTTAAAGCAAATTCTGAAAATGAGTTCATAAATAGAGACTTTTTGAGCTTTGCATGTTTTATCAAACTGTTATAAATGTGATATTAGGGTTCTTTCCTTATGGTTACTTCTATGCCATGAATGAAGCTTTATGTTTATGCAGTGATCTTTGTCTTTGCTTAAAACTTGCATGCTTGAGCGAAAGTGGAGCTTTTTTAACGCATGAGAAAAACTGCATGTTTTTGTTGATGCTTGCATGCTTGCACAACAATGAAGCTTTTATCAAATGCATGAGAAAGAATCTGCATGTGTCAATGGTAACAATATGAATGGTTA
>JAFMSR010002162.1:0-24905 GCA_022818135.1 Saxidomus purpurata | reverse complement strand
AAACGTCAGCAAATTCTATGTAATCATGAAAATTTGCGGTGTGACCATTGACATCAAAAAAATGATAGTAATCAAGGCAAAATCATTTCCACTACATTTAGCAGAGGTGACATTCTGGATATCGAATTTAAACCATATATTTACTGTACTCGCATTGACATTCTAGTATTTCACACTAGAATTATCTTATTATTTAGAGAGATATGTATAGTTCAGAACATTCAAAATGTCAGATTTAACGAGTTTAGTTTCAGTTACACAGCAAATCGTATACTGTTCAATCAGATGTACAAATTCCGGATATTTCACTATTCTTTTATTTGGGAATCCTAATTTCAAATCGTTCTTTATAAACGTCGATTTATTATATCGAACCGCACTGTTTAAGTTACTGATACAAACTTGTTTACCAAATCTTATCCTTCGTCGGTATAAATACATTCAGACGAAACAAAACAAGACACAAATTCAGAATATTTAAGATGTTCGCAAACTACTTGCTGGAAGGACACAGAACATATTTACACTGTTCACAAAAGAACACCACAGACCCAGTGTGTCTTATCGCAGGTACCGGTCACAGGTTTACAGGATCCTTCAAGATTCGCAGGGACCGTAGGTTTAGGCCCCGTGCCTAGTAACGAACCATGTATCTGTGAAGTGATCGCATGGCCAAATGGAGATTTGTTAGGACCAGAACATTGGCCTAAACCTGCCGGCGGAACTCTGCTGACTACACTAGCTTCACTGGTATTTGATTCGGCATCGCAACCGACATATTCAACTTCATCGGCTCATGTAAAGTAGACGCTTTGACTGAGGCTGTCACGGCTCTCTTGACGGACCTTAACGTTAGAATTACGTGTCCCGCGCAAATTCTGTTCCATTCAGGGAACATATTACGGACAGTGTCACCATTAACTTCTATCGCAACCGGGTACATTGTACTTAATTTTATTGTTTTTCAAACCATGCTTCTGTCTTGCATTCTTTTATTCTGGCCAGAGTTCCTGCCTCACTTTGCGAATTTCTTGAGGGTAGTCACGAGCGATTCAAAAGTCAGTGCCCTTTTAGCATTTTATATGTAGCATTTCCATGATGATATCAATGGCTGCTGGATCACTTAAGGTAACGAGAATTGGTCGTCTGGGCTGTCGTTTACCGATACAGAACGCTTTGGTTATTTTTCATTGATGTCATATCTAGTAACATGTATTTTAGAAAATATTTGTTATGGACTTAACACAATCAGCTTCAATAAACTCGGGAAGACCATTGAATAGAAAGTTGTTACGTAGAAGACGGGCCTCCAGTTCTATGCTTTTGTACTCCAGTAGTCGTAACGTTGACTCGGTCACATCTTGGAAGGCTACCGATTGATACATAATTGTGTTATACAGTCAAGTTTACAGTTCATATGCCAAAATTGTACCATCAGATGAAATAGGCTGCTCATTTTCTCGCCAATGCCCGGGTTTACAAATTTCCCTCTTGGAGGATCAACAACATAATGTTCAAATCTACTAAGTGGGTGGGGTGGTCAAGGTCAATGTGCTTTTTATTTTGCTTTACAAAGTCAAACTCCTCGCTCAAAACAGCAACTGTACCTCCATAAGACATTTGTATCCACAACAAATCAGTTCCAAACAAACACTGCTTATTATCGTTTCAGACAGGTTTTCGTCAATGTTTTCACAAAGCATTTTCAAAGCATGCGCCATTAACTGTTACCCAACATTCTCCTAGATGTGAATGCTATGTCTATGGAACGCTAAATCTACATATACTGAAATACTTGAAGAGGTCTTTAATTATTAGGAGAGCTCTCTAATTCAATTTATGAGATCATAAAATGATTAAAAGAGCACAATAATTAAGTGAAGACCTCTACAATTCAATAAATGATATAAAATATTCGAAGTCAGAAAATAATTTGTCTTTAAATTGAAGAATCTGTTCAGAGGGACAAAATGTTGAAATAATTTTTAAAATCAGAGTATTAAATGTGAAGATATTGAAGATTGAAAATTTCCAAAATGGAGTATCATGTAGGCGGCACTTTTGAATTTGTGATGCCATAGTGCTCTAATTAAATATTCACACAGTAAATACTGCTAGATTAAAACAGCAGTTTTTCAAAAAATATATTAAAGCATGGTAAGCTACACGACACTTAATCAATGTTATCAACTTCATGAGAAAATGTGTAAATTGGGTTAAAATTAAGTTTTTAAAAAGGGGCGTGTCTAATAACGTGTCTAATTTTCATATATTTGCATATTGACTTAACTATTAAGTTTGCATAACCCTTCTAATTTTAGATTTCAAACATTCTTTTAACAGTGTATTTGTGTTAACATCCACAGTTATACTTTCGTCCACTGTTTTTGAGAGCCCTGTTATAAAATTGAAGAGGTGTCCAATTAAATTTAAGAGCGCTTCAAACGAATAAATGAAATCAAAACTTCATTTTTTGCGCGCTTTACATCAATTTTTGATATCATGAACTGAATTAGAGAGCTCTCCAAATAATTGAAGACCCCTCTATTAGAATAATAGCGTGCTAAATTTATTTTGAGAGACCTGTAATTGAATTAGAGACCTCTGAAATTATTTGAATGGCTCTCCAAATATTTCAAGCTGTTCGAAACTACATCCGTAAAAGCAGACGATTTTCATGAGCATCTGTACTCCTCAAACAGTTGAGTATAGGTAGATTTGGCGTTCCAAAGTTGTTTCCATATAGTTAAAGCAATTTTTGGTGACCATGAATTTCGAGGTAGGGAAAATGGTCTTGCCCGCGACATTTCGCCAGCATGACCTTGGATGTAGTTTTAAGCCAATATGATGTTGTGCAAGTATTATGGGCAACAACTATGTGAAGCTATAGAGAATTGTGGCAAGCATATATAAGTTACTTTATATTTGCTATTTATCCCAATGTAAGAGGTTTCGAGCCAGGTCTGACATTTGCTTTTGAAGCAGGTGCCTAGTCCACGACAAACCTTTGAATTAGTCACCAAACCGTGAGAAGGCAACAAACAAGGTACATATCGAAATATATTATATCAATACTTTCGAAAAGTGTAGAAAAATGACATACAACAAGCAGATATTACACCTATGTCTTAAAAGCTATGTCATATCTGAGGAAAAATGCAATTATAGTACCGAGGTATAAAATGAGCTGTTGCTTACGAGCGTGTATAATGATTTTCCATGAACTCTGCGATCATTCTGAAGTTGGATAACATTTAAAAGTAGATCTACTATAACGGAAGCTGCGTTAAAAAGGGACTTTGTTGTTATATATTTCTGTTTAAGACATTAGTAATTATAATAGTGTTTTGAGAATTTTCGAATACAATACTTCCACGGTTGCAGTCACAACTTTGTTTACATAATATTATCATAATAGGGAACATTTCAACTTGAGACTCCTATATAACCTTACTACAATTGCTTCTAAATGTTAAGAAGAAAATGGTACTTTGTCTATTTAAAAGCATTTTTATTATCTTAGGTGTTTAATCAGGTTTGCAATTTGTTTTATTCATCCAAATGTAATTAGGAATACAATAGTACTAGTGGCAGTGATAGTTGTGCCTTTCAACTTTTTATAAGTTTTGTATATTAAAACTAAAATACGATACAGTACAACGAGTTCTGATTTCTGTCTTAAGGTAGCTAGTACCACCTTTAAGGGGCGAACTGTCGGCAGTGTCGGTTTCAAGCACCATTGATCTAGCTGGAGACGAAAAACTGGACAAACGCGAGTTCTGTGCATTTGTCAGAAATTATTTACATAAAAGTAAAATGTGCTTGAAATAAACGTTTGATTACAAACGGAGAATAGTTTTACAGACTAAAGGTGATTTGTCAATATTGTCCAACCAAAATTTGAATAAGAAAATTATTCAGGATTTCTTGGTCAATATTATTCTATATGACCACAATAAATCTATAAATAAGATAGAGGTAACTCCTAGAATGTTGCCGAAATAAAATGTTTTAATTACAAATACATGCAGGTACAAATTCAGGTAGGTATGTAAGTACGTTTGTGCACAGGTACGTATTATGTATGTTACATGTAGCGGAATTTAGAAAACAATATGATTTTTATCATTGACAGGCAACAAGAAACGTGTTCAGGAGTCGACAATTTCTGAAAAAATGATGCGTGTAGCAAAATCGTTTTATTCTTGTGTATCATCAGCTGTACGGTTAAACGCTCTCTGTACGGACGGAATCACACACAGGTCTGGATTTAGAAGGGGTTGTAATGTTTCGCCGCGTTTGAGTAGATTATGCTACAGAGGGCTATGCAATAAAGTGTTAGGAGCTGAAGAGGTTTGACTGATTCTCTTTTGTAGGTTATAGTTTGACTTTGTTTTGATATAATGTGATCGTCATTACACTACATTTTAGTGTAATAAATCCAGACATTACTTTGATTCGATCATGAGAAGTCACTAGTTGAATTGAGTATGGGTATAATAGATGAGGAAAACAGTAACTTCGAATCGGAACATTTGATTATCATACTTCCTAGTTTGGGGTTAATATTCATCAGAGTTTCGCATTATATCATTTAAGACATTGCTTTTAATATTTCGAATTTAAGACGAATATTTCAGTCATATACTGTGAATTATATTCGATTTGTTGCATTTAAGCACTCAATCGATTGATATACCAACAAACAACAAAGCAAATATATCACTCATTCAATGAAAAGTTAAAGCAATTGCATGTACATAATATTTAGCTGTACCAAGACCATGAATCAACTGTTCTAATATGAGTAATGGTAACTTCTTCCGTGTTTACTCGAACGAACGGTGGAAATACAAAATGTACCACCAATTACATAGTCATCGCAAAAATCAAGAAAGAGCAAAAGGTACTAAATAGATATACATTTTATTTTGAATAACTTAGCAACGGGGGGTTGATTTTGGCCTATACATTCTACGTAGGGCAAAAATGAATATTTAAGCTCACTTAAAGGGGGTAAATTATTTTCCCAAAACAGTAACAAGGAGCTACATGTAAATGATGTAAAAATAATAAATAAAATTGTATTTATTGTATTTATTGTTCAATTTATAATTTTATGGTCGTGACGGAACACTCTAACACGACTAAAGCCGGTGTTTAGTACGACATTGGCCCAGCATGTATTCAGATCTTTTCTGCATAAATTGTCGTTGGAAAATTGTGGAAATGTTTCAGGTAAATTAAAAACTTAAAGTGACATACCCTATAACTGATATCAAACTAAATAATCTCCAAAACATAAATAATAGGATCTTTGGAAGTATTATCACTTAACCTAAAAGTTTCAGCTATGCATTCCCGGTCATCATCGATACAATCAATCAGCGGTTTAGAATATGATGCAGTACCGTAAACCATAGAATAATCTATGTAGTGTTGTTGTTGTACAATTAATGGGTGGGTGCAATTTAGTACAGAAAACCTCTATATTGATTAATTGTTGTAAAATGAGGCATTTTTCGCCATAGGTTCTTCTTTGAAATTGTATTTATTTATCATTTTACGTTCATTGAACACATAATCTATGTTTCGAGAGTATAATCTGCTAGAAATAGGGAGTGCCTCTTTAAACCCTTCAAATTTAATCATATGTGTTGTAGTTCCGTGAAACATTCATTAACACTTGTATTAAACTTTTTTATAATATTTTGGAGGATAGCGATTTAATATAAAGCGTCGTTACAATGACACACCATGCGCTATAAATATATAGAGCTTCCTCTTGAACTTATTAATATCTGTCGAATACTTGTTGGGAGTTATTTTTATTTGAAGATAAACAGAAAACACATAATTCATTTGAAGTGAAATTTGTCATTTTGATTAATGACTATTTAATTGAAAAATGTATAAAATGTATCAAGATATAACTATAACATTTATCATTATCAACATAAAAGCACACAATACATGTAAGAAGAGAATTCTAACGCACTGTCGGTGTAACGTCGATTCTGATTCTGGTTACGTCATTAAAATTTGCGACTATCAAATGACGTATAAATAGTTGCAAAAATCGAACGGTGTTTTAATTATCGTATTTAAACACATTGTGCGTTAGAATAGGGTAAATTGTTTAGTGATTTTGACATTTGCTACCATATATACGGTTTGAATGGTCGCAAATAGTTTAAACAGCTCCGGCTAACGACGTCGCCATTAAAAATAGTTGCGACCATCAAAAACCGTATATACAGTCACAAATATCAAAATTACAAAACAGTTAACCCTATATTATACATTTTTCGGTTGTGCATATTATATTGAAAAAGAAAACACAGTAATTGGGTATTGCCGGGCCTGCATTAATAGCTAAATTCCGAAATCAAATGTTGGCCAACAATAAGCAGCCACATATTGCTGTTTGCAATAATCGCCAACAAACAAAAAAATGAAAAGAAAATTTGAGGAATATCTAATTAAAACACAAGATTTGTAAGCAAATTAACTTCAGGGGATGGTATAGCAGGTTTAATTTCGGAATTTACGTTGTGCAACAAAACAGCATTATTATACTGGGATCCCTATTTCTAAGCGACTGCTTTCATTTAAGAAATGTTGTTAAGAAGCCATACGTTAATTATTTGTATCAAATGGAATTTAATTCTGTCCAGAACTTTCAGAGAATACAAAAGTTTTGAAGTTTGTAAAGAATATATATAGAACAATTGAAACAGTGCTCATTCCGTCATGATTCAAGTGTTGCTATGGCAATCCAATCCAAATTGGACCACAATAAACACTTATCCATTTTTTAGATATGCCATAACTATATCCATCCACCTTCAGTGGGGGGGGCATCAAATCAATGCATAATACTGCATCAAAATTAAATATAGGGTAGCATACCAGTTAAAGTTTGGGCCATGTCATCCTGTATAAACACATAATGACATAATAGGCATTTGCAATAACGACAATCACAGTTTGAGCCTTACCCACATGCGAAGAACCACACTCCATCGGAATTCTGTTGTAGAGATGAAGCTCCTGAACAAAATTATGTTGAGAAAAGGACTAAACATGTTGTTAGAAACAGAAGGATTATTACACTTTTGCCCGTTGCTTGTGGTTCATGCAGCACGATAGCAGAATTTGAGAACAGATGTGTTTGCCACCTTTTTTTCAATCCATCTCCCCAAGATTTAGATTAAGTAGTGAAGACACGTTCCATTATAATAGATATGCTCGGCTGATTATTCAAGCTTTACTTATACATGCTTAGATGGCGGTGGTGTGAAGTAAAAAGTCATTATACAGTGTTGAGTACATGTATATGTATGAACTCGTACACAGATGCCAGACATATACTAGACTCGGCTAGTTCCTCTGTTTCTTTACTGTGTACTTGTCTAAGAAAATTCGGTGCTGTATTCAACCATATAATGATGACATCATACAGTTGCAAAAGATTATAAATCGAGTTTTTACAAACTAAACTCTTGCATTTCACCAGTATATTACTTAATCAAAGAAACATATTTTCAGGTTAAAACCGGTTCGAAAATGCAGACAGTGCAAACCCAGAGAAGGTATTGTCTTCTTGTTTTGCTTTTATACCTTGTTCTCTTTCCTGAATATGTCAGACACATCGCAAGTTTACCAAGCATAATTTATCAGTAGATATTCGACTGAAAGGTCATTTTGGTAACAGCATAATTATACTCACTTGACATCAAGGAACAATCCCAATTACTAGAACTTGATTGTAAATGAGTTAGTTACGACCAAAATTTAAGATTTAATTAGAAGATTACAGGTCAACGAAATATCATTTCAGACAGTTTGCAGTTTTATAGGCTTCAAAAGAAAGTGTATATCGACGTTACAATCCCAAGCTCTCTCCAAGTTACTTCAAAAGTGATTGATTAAGACGTTTGCATTGTTGTTGTTTTATTTGTTACAAAAATATCACATCTAACACCAATTAGGCAACCTTTTAACTTTTTCATGATTATGTTAAATACTTTTATAATTCTTGTGATATTCCTTAATACAGAAAATCTGAAATGAGGACAGATTATCTTACAAAAGACGAATATTTTATGGCAATAGCTTTCCTGTCAGGAAAGCGGAGCAAGGATCCTGTCACACAGGTATTTGTTTAGACCAAATACGACCGTCTTGCACCCCAACAGCCCTTAAACTACAAACTAAAATAAGTGCAAAGGTCAGCAGGAAGATACATTTTTAAAGACTACAATTATACAAGCGATGTGACCAATATGATTAAAGATATAATACTGATCAAAATGACAAGAAAAATTACGGTCAACAGAAGTCCTCAGAATATGAAAAATGTTTAGAAAATTAAAAGAACATAATTTCTATCATTGGTGGATACAACCAAATATTTATCATACAAAATGGAAAATCATTTTATGACTGGACCAGCTAGATGTTTAATAGGAATACAATGGTTATATACATATATATTAAAGAAAAACATGTCTCCTTGTATTTTATCGTTGAATAAAATATAGTTATGAGTTTTGGATGCGTAGTGATTTAATTTTTCGCATCTGAACATCTGACTGTATTTTATTTAACGATGAAATATAGGAAACAATTTAGTAGCTATAACTTTCCGATGTTTTTGATGATGATAAATCATTGGTGAATGTATTCCATTAAATTGCAGTGGTCACATTGAAGGGTATTATCACTGTAATTTACTAAACTGGTAAACTCTAGAAAAAGGACGCATACAGACATCTATTCTCTACCTCTATCAAAGCGACACAAACCTTATATACGTCGATCATAACCACCTTATCCAAACCAGAAACCTGAACTACTTGATTCCCCTATCTCGGACCCAGTATCACATGAGTTCCTTTTTCCCCAAGAACTGTCTGTCTCTGGAACGGCTTCCTTTACAGTGTACCGTCCAGCCCCAGCCTCAACATATTTTTGAGACTAGTAACTGTACACAACATCATTCACTCTGTTTTTAACTTTAGCTCTGTACTTACTGAGACCCGTCCCTGACAAACGCCTCCAAGTTGTAATCGTCTATTGATTGTTTGGAGTACTATGTTGATGCTGCATCAGTAATTCTACAGGGAAATACCACAGCTGACTTCTTCCTATTGAGATTGTAAAAACGCATGTCCTGTTCCATTTACAGTCTGTTTCACCAGCTTAATGAATACAACTTTTCAACAAAGCTAATATCATACTTCTGTACGTGCATTTAATTCAACTTGCTCAGGAGTGATAATGTAAACGAGATAAAAAAAATCAAAGTATACAGGAAACAATGATAGATTATTCTTAACTCATTTAATAAGTGGTTACAGATGAATAAGACCACAAGGATTCTTCGTCAACAAAATAAAAGTACAATACACCTGTTACTCCCTCAGCCCGAAAGGTGTAAAGGGGAACCTTTATCGATTATCCATCGATGCAATCGTGCGTACTTTCGGGACCTACTGCATCCCGATGTTAAAAACTACATGTATAATATAGTCTGGAACTGGAATATTTGTATGAACGATAAACGTCTACTAGAAATACAAGTCAGTCTCTAAAGTGGAATACAGTCAATATGGTGACTATGCATGCACTTTCGAGTGTATTTTTTGTGTATATAAAGTTTTCTGTTCCTTTCCCTTTTGTCATCTTGATTCCTTGACCTACTTCTCTGGCGAAAGCGATTCTCTTTTCATGCCTTATCTCGTGATACAAAAAAGCATTATTTGACTCAGAAACCATATGTCTATACGTATCGCCATGCAAGGATGATCGAGCATCGTCTTTTATAACTCATACAGTTGGTAAAGAACTGTTGGACACAGAAGATAAGCGGAAGAGGAAACCGCATATCACAGTAAAAGGAATATTAAGTCTCTTTTATTCAAATAATGTTTTTGGTGCATTTGTGCATAGAAAAGGTAATACCATTCGTCCATATATTTAAGGTTGGTGCATGCATCGTCAATTCAGAAGACAGAGTAGTTGGAATCGGGTATAATGGAATGCCTAATAATTGTCCGGATGACCAGATGCCCTGGGGGAAAGAAGGACGTGATCTTGATTCGAAGAAATTTTATGGTAAGATCCCAGATGTCTTAAATGCTCAGCAAAACAAAGTTTGTTAATATGTGTTTTGCTTTTTGTCTCGCTCATTGCAGTGGTAAACAAAAAAAGTAATCGCTTTTCTTTTAACTACTCCGTGGACTTGATTTAGATCTACGTTTAAAGTTAAGGGAAGTTTACTAAAGTTCATATTATGTCTGTTATATAATGACGAAATTATTAAAATGGAAGCAACTTTGTATGAATTCTTAATATTCACAAATAGATTACTTTTTGAGATCTTTATCATATTGGCGTAAATTAGAAGCGTCACGACGACATTTCTGTGCTGCATATCAGGCCAACAACATAGTCATTACAATCATACATATTGAGGGAACATATAATGTTCTACTTCATTTTGCAAATGGCGAAGACGAAATGTAAACTACAAATACTCAATGATGTTTTTCAGTGTGTCATGCTGAAATGAATGCAATTGTTAACAAGTACCAAGCTGATCTGAAAGGCAGCAAAACCCGAATGTACGTCTCGTTATTTCCATGTAACGAGTGTGCAAAGATAATTGTGCAGTCAGGGATAAAAGAGGTTATTTACTATTCGGATACAAAGAAAGAAAAGCCAGAATTGAAAGCGTCCAGGAGACTGTTCCGTCAAGCAGGAGTCAGCTTTAGGTATACATGTATTTGATCAATTACAGCTTCATTTTCGTTCTTTTGTATTGTTTTTTGTTTTGTTTTACTGAATTATATTTCACGTTTCTAATTGATATTTATTGTGTTCATAACAGCACTGCATGTCGTGAATGTTAATAATTGTCTTACTATATCCCAGTGACATTGGTATTCGCGCACATAAGAAGAAATTAAAGGTTTTAAAGATAATTATAATAAAGATAAATATATAATTACTTTTAGTGCATCGGTCATGTCCTGAATTTGCTATGATGCTTTAGTGTTCAGGAATATTCGTTCTCAATTTTCCCGTTATATTTGCCATGTTTCTTGCATACCCTACTAGAAAATGTTCGGTCACGCTTACTAGTATATGCACTGTTGTTAAGTTTGTATATCGGGATGTTAAATAAAACGTTTGCATTTACAAGTCTGAATGCTCGTTTCTATTAAACATGAAGTATGGTTTAAAACGTTGTCCATTAAACAGCTTACAGTAATTTGACATTTCGCGTGATAAACCGAAAACTTCAATAAAAATCTGAAAAGAGTATCAAATATTTAATAGTTCGGTCAATAGATTCTGTCATGTGACTTCATTTTGACAGGACGCGGGAGGAGCTTATGTCACTGACATATCGACACTAGGTTTTCTAGATTTCATGTAAACAGTTTTTAAATTGGATAAAAAGTGATGGAAAATATTGATTTTTTTTTCATGTGAAAAGTATTCATATGATTTACGACATGGAAACGATCTTTTCACTTTGATATGAAGTTCTACTAGTAATGTTTACATTTTGGTGAAGATTTCTAAAAGTAAATGACGTCATCAAAACATGTGTTCTCGCGCTAATTTGGTGTTTATAAATTGTGTGAAAATAGATGTGCGTGATATAATATGTCATGACGATAGTTTGATCCATTTTCCGAATGATATGGCCAAGAAAAGTGAAACTTTCTGTTGTCGTGCATCGGATGCCTCTGTCATAAGAAGCTTGTCATCAAGTGCATATTGAACGTCCAACTTACACTCTTTTGCCACAAAGCCGTTACGAAAACGTTTTGATGCAGTCACACTAATCCAAAGTTTTAATTTCTAACCTTTGTCCACATTTTATCCGAATCGGGCGCATTTTACGAAGACTACCAAAGTTATATATGTGAAAATCAGTACTCACATATAATTGGTTGCACTTTACTACTATTTATTGAACACAGTGGGGTCACGGAATAGTTTTGCATTATTGCTAGAACTGTGTGTTTATCAAACAGTTAGACAGCCCAAACGTTTAGCGTTCTTTATTTCTTAATATATGAGAACTTCTTTGGGACAGAGTGCATTACAAGTTATTTTTTTACAGAATGCAATAAATGATTATACAGTCACGCGATGAAGCTGGAACTACGGGTTCCTAAGGTCTATTAATTATATGTTTTATCCAATAGTCCAAGAAAGAAAGTGGGGAGCATAATTTCGCCGTTTTGTCCGTACATCCAATTACTTCTTGTCTGGAGCCTTAGTCGAAAAGTGTTAAAGGGATTGAGTTGATACTTCTATTGAACCTCTCAATGACACCCATCTGCTCGCCTTTAACCAAAAAGATCAGTATTGTACTCAACAATATATAATGACTTCATGATATATTCAAGACGCCATATGTAAATACGAGATAAAGTGAATCTAACATGTTGTTCATGAGTTACGGATAAGGAAATCCCATCCGAGGGTTGAGATATGTCCAAAAACGAGGCTCTGGGGGTGGGATTTCCTTATCCACAACTCAATGCACATGGTAGATTTATTTTCTCACCGTTTAAATCGCATTTTTTACAAAACTAAGAAGGAATAAGTGCAAATACAGGATGGGGGTGAAAAATGAAAATCAACTTTTCTCGAATTTTACTTCAAAACTGCTATAGATAGATAGAAAATGATCTAACTAAGAAAATGAATACCAACAACCCTATGTTTATTTCAAAAATAACAATTTTACAGTCATTTTTCGATTTTTATGTCTGCTTACAATCAACGTAAAAATAGTCCGGCAGCGATGTGAGATAAGCGATGTGAGATAAGTTTATCTCACATGGGTAAATGCGCGGAAATATGTTTCTCACCTATGAGAGGCAGAGCCTCGTTTTTGGACGTATCTTAACCCTCGGGTGGTATTTCCTTATCCACAACTCATGAACATGTTAGATTCACTTTATCTCACAGGTGAGAATAAGCTGTTTGTTTTCTTCTGTCACTGAAGAATAAGTATCCAATTTCCTAAAGTTGTATTTAAATGATGCTCAAAGAAAACGGAAAATTATGTCCTGTAATTAGGGGTGGGAATATAAACACAAAGAATGAATTACATTTTAAGCAAAAGATAATACATTTGATCAGCACAATGCACAAATTCACTTGAAACTTGTATGTGTAAATGTTATGAATTTCTAAGTTTAATAAACCAAAGAGCGTACATATTAACGTGTATCATATTTCACTGTGCATATACATGTTTTGAAAAACGTGTTTATAGGAACAATTTTATAATTCATCAATTGTTTAAACTTCCATGAAAATCATCTAAAGGCATATACAAAGTCATGTATGCCTAAAAAATTCAGATGGAACAGAAATCATAGTATGTGTGAATAAAATAATGTTATAACTGCGATATATTCAAATAATTTTAAACATCAAAATTTGTAAAAGATTACCCCATTCGCCCTGGTTTAAGTTTCATTATTTGTCTCGCGTTAATGGTGATATTTGCAGCAGTTTTAATTGCAGTAAGTCAAAGCCACACCCTGTTTTCTAACAACAGTTATTTTATCTTGGTCTGATAATAGAAAATAGATTTAAAAAACCGTGCACTGATGCCAACGATGGCATTCAAGTCACAGCCTATAGACTTTTCAGTGAACCAGTATGTAGCGCATTGCGTCATTTTGTATCATTTGAATGACAATGCAATGTTCAAAATGGTACTAACTCACCCATTTTTTTGCAGACAATACAAGCCTGACAACATTGACATAGACTTTTCGTCTATTGAAAATTGATCCGAGGGACAGGCGATATTCATGTTCAAGGTGAAGGTATCAAAATGTTTTACAAACAATGAGACATATTACATGTAGAATAGATTTACACATTGTATTTCATGATTTTGATAAGTCTTGGTATATAAGCATGATTAGTGCAAGCAATTTCGCCATTGTATGTTTTTTAAAACTTGTTTTATACATCTGTTCGAAAGAACTAGAACATTGTATTCGAAAAATGGTTTTACTATATCATTCTATTTACTTTTCTTGAAATGGTTGTTGTTTAAATTGTTATCCGTCATTTTGTTTATGTGTTGACTGGGATTGTTTTACTCGGAAATTGATACAAGTTTTTGTTGCCTGTGATATTTTATTTAAGAATTTATTCAATATTTCTAATGACTGTGCTATTTTTAATGTCTCTACAAAAGAACATTGGCAAAGAGGTAGTGTACTGATCCTATAAATGGATGTTTGTGTTCGATACACTGATCTGGAACGGATTTCTTCGCTTAACATGCATATATTTATTGCCACATACGTATAAGCAACATTGACACAAGAGAGTATAAGTAGCCAACATTGTTGCCATTATTTGTTTACTAAAGCACACAAAAATAGTGTAAAGATGTTTCACTGTTATAACGAAAACAAATTCTCTTCTTAACTCCATTCTCTATATTTTATCGCGTACTTTTATTTTTTTATCCAATCTACAACTGAAATTGAAGCAAAGGAATGGGCTAGAGTGCAGGAATTAAAGATAAGAAACGGATAAAACGTTTGAGTTAAACATTAGATAATGATTTTGAATTAATTAAGATCATAGGCGATGGAAATTGTTTTTACAGATGTATTAGTTTGTTTTTGTATGCACATGAGAGTAATCACAAAGAGATGCGTCAAAGTATTGTGAATTGTTTGGTAGATAATAGAGAAAAATTTGAATGCTATGTAGATGGGTCTTACGAACATCATGTGCTGAAAGTACGGGAGACGTCATTTGGACGCTTGGTGTATATGACATCATTAGGACGTGACGTCATTTCCTGACGTTTTGTTGTTTTTCATTTCTAAGCGTGTCATAAATATAGTCATATTGGTTACAGGTAAAAGTAAAAACCAGATTGAAACTGTGTTAACCAGTGAACTAGAAACAGTCAGTGAATGGCTTATTTGTAACAAGTTATCTTTGCATCTAGGCAAAACAGAGTCCATTTTGTTTGGCTCAAAACCTAAAATAAGGTATCATTCCGGTATGGAAATATCATGTAATGACAAGATTATTGATGTTGTCCATTCAGTTAAATATCTTGGCGCCACTTTGGACCAAAGCCTGTCTGGTGAGCCTATGGCAAGGTCAGTAATTAGTAAAGCCAACGCTAGGTCAAAGTTCCTGTATAGAAAACATGATTTACTAACACAACATACAAGAAAGCTATTTGTTACATCCCTCATCCAGTGCCACTTTGATTATGCCTGTTCTTTTTGGTACCAAAGTTTGACACAGTTGTTGAAAAATAGACTTCAAACGACCCAAAACAAATTAGTGAGATTCGTCTTGAATATGGATTCTATGTCTCATGTTGGTCCAGGCCAGTTTAGGTATTTAAAGTGGTTACCAGTTGAAAAACGGGTAAACCAAATTATTTTGGGTCATGTTTTCAAAGTTAAGTCAGGCATAGCTGCAGATTACCTGGGAGAACATTTTAACCCTGTACACTCATTACACACTCATTGTACAAGGTTTGTTTGACAGTGGTTGTTTTTGTATTCCCAAGGTGAAGGGATTTGGTAAAAAGTCTTTTGCTTATCAGGGGTGTGTCCTTTGGAATAACTTGCCACAGTTGATACGTAATATAACTGTTTTTAAGCATTTTAAGGAAACCGTCAAACTTCATTTTTTGTCCTAGTTTTAACATTATGTCTTATCATTCTTAACGATCTCTTTGTTTTTTTGTTTTAGTGTCTTATCATTCTTAACGATCTCTTTGCATTTTGAAGTTTAATGCTTGGATAGGTATATTTGGTATATTACTTTTTAATCTAGTCTGTGCATTTAGTGTCATAAACTGACTGATGCTCATATAACTGAATTTTTTTTGTTATACAGTACTTTGATCTCATCCATAAATTGATGTTGTAATAACCTAGGTCTGTGATATTATACAAATGTGATACCATTGATTCATTTGAAGTAAATAATCGTGCCTTTCCGTGGTGTGCCATCAATGTCAAGGACCACAATGGAAATAAGGGAGAATCACTTTTCCCTTTTTTGTGTTATCCTTGGTATTGATGTGCATATCATGGTTTATAAACTTGTGTATACATCTAATTATCTGTATATGAATGCATCATGTTAGTTTTAACCATGTTGTACATATGTGATATACTAAAATAAATTTATCTATTTATATATCTATGGTCAACATGTAAATTTAAAGAGTGCAGACAAATTTCTTGAAAAAGGCAATATTGCCGAAAATTTGAATTAAAGAGTTGTTTTAAATAGAAAAACAGTATATATGGAAGTTATGTAGTTGGTCATTGAAGTATTCTTGTACCAGATTATTATTACTTTTCATAATTTTGATCATATTCTTTAATGCGCGTTCTTTGCATTTAGCAGTCAGAGGATATCTTCCAAGCTCGCCAAGAACCGCTGTACTAGATGTTTGAATTTTAACTCCAAGCAAGTGTTTACAAAATTTAAGATGTAGTCTATCAATTTCTTTGTTATTGTAAATACCCCATTCTTCTGAGTCATATAGAAGAATAGGAGCTATTAAGGAATCAAACAAACCAAGTTTTATTTTTACATCAAGACTAACCTTACTAAAGACCGAAAGTAAACTATTGTAGGCTTTAAGTGCTTGTTCACGCAGTGTTTGTACAGCATAGTTCATACATCCAGTATAATGAAATATAATACCAAGATATGTAAAGGGATCCATAATATCAACAGGTTCACCTTTAATAGTCCAAACATGATTTTGTCTAGTTTTGCGTTTTTCAAATATACAAACCTTTGTTTTATCGACATTGATTTTAGGCCCAATTTACAAGAATATTCATATAGTTTTTATTACACTATCCAACAAAGATTGAAGACTATTAGGATCGGTTGTAAAAAGAGCAATATCGTCTGCAAACAACAACATATATATTGACAATAGTTCAATTTCTTTATTAGTTAGGTTTTCAAAATTCATTGTCTCAGTAATATCATTAATAAATACAATAAATAGTAGAGGAGAAAGTGGTTATCAACAGGACTGTATTTTAACGGACTATTACAATAAGCAACCTGAGAACCTGACGAAAATGACGTAATGTTTTTAGGCAACAATCTTTTTCTATTTTGTTTTATGTTGTATTGCGTTATTGTAACTGTTTACTATTGTATTTAGATCATGTCCTTTTTTGTAGATAGATCGCAGAAGATCCGCTCTCATACACAGTGAAATTTATAAGCAATACAGTACATTGTTTTCCATTTTTAATTTTAATCTATGTAAATTATATGTCAGAAGTTATAAAAACAAATACTTCTGCTGTATGCTTATGACTCTGGAATTCTTCTGTCAGGAAAATGTAAATCTGATGTTGAAAAATGTGATCAGATTATTAAAATCTTGTAAGCCATTGATTTATAGAAAATAAGTGGTCCATACACTTAAGTAAAACAGAGTCTATCTTATTTTGTTCCAAGATTAGATGAAAATCAGATCCTAATCTTAAGGTCACTTGCAATGGTGTACTAACTAATCCTGCTTCTTCTGTCAATCATCTAGGTGCTATCTTGACTGCGCGTGTTCCATTTGTTACAATGGTCTGACACAAGTCTTAAAAATAAATAACAAGTCATTCAGAACAAGTTAATGAAATTTGTACTGGATTTGAAGAAGTCATATATATAGATGCAGAACATTTTAGGCAACTCAGCTGGGTGACCTTTTTCTGTCCCAGGATAATGTACATAATTATGGCACATGCTTAGCAATAAAGGTGCATTCTAAGGTTATAAGTTTTGGATCCAAATCTTTTTAATCTATAGGTTGCACTTTGTGGAACAGGTTACCTCATAAGATCACAAAAGCTACTAAGCTTTCTGCTTTTACGGCTACTGTTAAAAGATTGCTTAGATAACTTAAAGTATCTTTTTTTATTTCAATTGAAGTCAGTGTGATCTTACAGTGATTTATAATTTTGGTATGGTTCATATATTTTCATTAATGTTTAGTACTTCCACTTTTTATACCCCCGAAACGAAGTTTAGGGGGTATATAGGAGTCACCCGTCGGTCGGTCGGTCCGTTGCATTTTCCGGAGCATATCTTGAAAACTACTGGTTGGAATTCAATACAACTTCATAAAATGGTCAAGCATATTAAGAGAAAGTGCAGTGCACAAGAACCATAACTCCATCTTGACTAATTACAGAGTTATGCCCTTTGTTACTTTTCCTTGTCCGGAGCATAACTTGAAAACTACTAGTTGGAATTCAATACAACTTCATAACATGGTCAAGCACATTAGGAGGAAGTGCAGTGTACAAGAACTATAACTCTATCTTGAGTAATTACAGAGTTATTGCCAAGAACAATATCTCTATTTCAGCTTTTTTGCAAAGTATTATGTTAGTACTAAATTCCCCATTTGATATAGCAGTCTTTCGGGGGTATTAATCACATTTAGTGATAGGTCTAGTTTTAAATGTATTTACACAACTTGAAAAATAAATAAGATGTCATTGTCAGTGTAAGTGTTGTCAACACTTGTGATATTTTCATGCCGTACATTATTAAAAAATATTTGCTCAATAGTGGCATGTGATATAATAACTGTCTCACATAAATGAAATGTGATAGTTGCATTTGATTAAATCAATATATTGTGATTAGATTCAAGTTAACATATGTGATAATATAATAGCAATTGTGATAACTGAGTCGTGATATAATTATGCATTCTTAACATTTTGATTTTACGTGATACTGTACATTTATTCATTGCCTCTATATGTCATGTCATCAACACAAAAGGACCATAATTGAAATAAGAGTATTTTTGTTATCCCTGGTGTTGGCGTGCATGTCATTGTTATTATGTTCATTTTGTGATACTGTCTTATTGCACTGCATGTTGTTTTAACCATATGCATGTATATCCTCCATACCAAAATAAATCATTATTTCTCTTATCTTAAAGATATATGCAGTAGTAATGGCTTTGATCATTATAACCAAACACTTGGCCAATGGCGAATCCAAATTGACAATGAAAGAATATTAAAATATACCATGATATATTCTCAACAGCAACTATCGGTTTAAATGCAACGTTTTCAGAAGCATTCCACAATCCATTCAACCATATATTTTTCAGCAAAGTTCTGACATCGAAATATTAAAATTGATTGCTCCACCAACTGAACCAAATTATTTCATGCGCTTTTGGACGCTTATTTTCGTTTATTTTCTGCAAGCACTTGCTGTTGCTGCATAACGAAGAATTGTGGTGATGTCATCTAGATTTTTTTTCTTTTTCTATGTCATATAATAAGTATATACTAACTGAAAAGATAATGGATTTGGATTTTGTGTTCGTTAACGTATATTGAGGATTTATATTCAATCACTACATCGATCGTAATATAAGCTGTATAGACGCTATAGCAATATCGTAATGATATAAGTGGGACAGCATTTTACCTATGCACGTCTTTTCCCTGAACACGTTTTTAAACGAAATCCTTCAGAGTCTGGTTTAGTACAACTGTCGAGAATGTTTCTATCTCTTCGATGTCGGCTTTCCGTGAGTTAATATGATTGAAAGTGCTCTGTATCTTTATATTTATATCAGGCGGCAGGTAATCGACGTCCTCTCATTTCCCGGCTGGACTACCCGATGTAAGATTGTCTTCCGCATCAAGTGTCAACATTTTGTACTATTTTGAATGAATTAATATAATTTAAATCAACCCCTTTCATTTTCAAATTCGCCTAGCGTATTTTTATTATGTATGCTTGTGACTTGTCTGTTTGCAGTTAAGGCTGAATCAATTTGTTTCCGTTGATTATTCACACTGGATCCAGATGAAGCGATAGTTTTTAATTATTTTCTCTATTGTCAATCTTAGTGTTGTAAATTTTCCGGCCTTGAGGAAAGCTATCATAAATTCTATCTTTCTATATTTTATGTTACGAAAGTAGGATATTATGCCAAGTTGATAAAAGACTGGCTACTAACTGTACATGTAATCGCGATAAGATATTCCATTAAAATATCGAGAAATATTTATATGTAGTTTCAATTTCTTTGGTTTTTATATAGGTTTTTTGCACAACAGGCGTATATGAGAAAACAGTACGTAAGTCCCCCTTATGCAAACTAAACTGGCATAATGCTATATAATAGAAAAGTAAATAGTTACTATTGGCGTTTGCATCACTTTAAATACAAAACAATAAAGGTAAAATATCATTAAACGTTTTCAGTTGTGTTTTTAAGTCCTTACTTGCCTTTAGCTATGTCTTAACAGTTCAATTCCATTTTGGGGGTTTCAAAATGACTCTTTTGTTCTTCGAACTACTAACTACTAACATTTTACCACTCTGTGGAAAATATGTCCATGTATTCAAAATTATTTTTTCAAATGGTCCTGTGTGATCTGATGTCGAAAAAATGCATAACATGTAGAAGGCTTTCTGTTTTTGTACGGAAGCAAAAATGGGTCATACCTAAATCAAAAATGAGTTTTTATGAGTATTCATGAAGTAAATATTTTCAGGATAATGTGTTTTTATTGTCTTTACTGTTTTCGAAATCTTTGCAGGATTATAATCACCATCACACAGAAGGGTTGTGATGGAATCCATGCCTAAAGTGGCATTAATGAAAATAAGATTGATATAAGTTCTGGGGATATTGTTCGTAAGCAATGCAGGAAAGATTTTACCAGACCAAAGTCAAATCAACAAAAATAGAGATAAATATATATATAACTTAAATCACAAAAATTACTTCGTTCTAACTCAGAAAACGTTGACCTTAAAACCAGGTGTTTGTTTTGTTAGACACTAACTGTCTTGCTAAGTATTGTGCGTCTTCACGAAAAAGGCCACTAGATGTGTAACAAGTCCCAAGTTTTCATAACACATTTCAAAACACTATCAAAAGCACATTACAAACAGATGTGACCAGTGGGCGAAAGATATTAGTTCAAGAGTAGCAGATCGTCACGCTTTCGAAGCTATATACCACCAGACATGATATTTTAGAACGGGAGAGGTATTACTTAAGCTTACCAGACAAATGCAAAACAAGTTTGTAATGAAATTAAATGTAAAATATATTGAACAGTCTATAGCTTTTCAGAAAATTGTAAATCTCCTTGAGTCAGTAGATAAGGGTCAAACAGTAACAATGACAGAGTTGGTACATGTGATGGAAGACTGCCGTGGTGAGAGAGCTTACACAGATAAACACATGAAGAGGAAAATCAAACACTACTTCGTTAAAAGTAATTTGTATTACAAAATGTATTTAGAGAAAGCCTGATCTAGTCAGACTAAAGCATTGTTCAAGCTTTTACAAATAGTCTACATGTAAAGAGCTTCCTGAACAAAAGAAACGTAATACCATAGGGGCAGCTGCTTAGCTACTAAAAGCTGACATTTACACATATCAAGTTAACAATTTTCGTAGAATGATAATAAACTGCCAACATAATTTTTCGTTATACTTTAAAGTAAATTTTTTGTCTATTTCAGCATCCGGTATAAACATCTACAGACTGATCAGCTGATAACGAAACAATTAATTTAGGATTCCCTTCCAGCATCCACGTTACAATCAACTATGCAGGTAAGCTTCGCCAGGGTGAGCTTTTCTAATTGATAATTGTCCGTCGTCCGTCAACATTTTAATGCAAATGACATCTCCTCTAAAACCACTTGGCCAATGTTGATAAAACTACGCATGAATGTTCCATACATGAAGTTCTACCAAAATTGTTCAAAGAAATCCAATCCATGATGAACTCTGGTTGCTATGGCAACAAATATAAAAAACTTTAAAAAATCTTCTTATCTGAAACCACAAGGCCTAGAGCTTAGATATTTGGCATGTAGCGTTGTCTAGTGGACCTCTACTAAGATTGTTCAAATTATGACCCCCGAGTTAAAATTGACTGCGCGCGGGTGGTCACTTAGTTTTGCATAGGCTTATATAGGAAAAACTTTAAAAATCTTCTTCTCTGGAAAACCACAAGGCTTAGAGCTTAGATATTTGGCATGTAGCATTGCCTAGTAGACCTCTTCAAAGTTTGTTCAAATTATGCCCCTGGGGTCAAAATTGACATTACCCGGGGGGATGGTGATCTTCCACCAGGCAAATGGACTTGTACCAAGGTGGACGATATAGGGTCATCTTGGCCCTCTTGTTTATTTATCACATTATTGAACATATACTGTACAGTTGGATTCCCCCGTTCATAGGTTACACCTATATTCATATTACTCTTTCATTATAGCGGTTCTGATATAGACTAAGCAATATACGAACTCTGCTATCTGCGTACACGGACCTTTTTGTCCGTGCTGCGTAGCAAGGGAGAATACTGTGTAATTCGAATTTACTTTTAGTGGAATGTAACCTAAAATAATCAGTGTTATGTAGCCGCTTTAGATAAACAATATAATCGTCTGGTGATCAGGAACACTTTTTTTCTAATTTTTGCTTTGTGGTTTTAATTTGTTAACTAGAAACAATAGAAAGAAATGAGGAGAAATTCTACTAATAAAGAGCGGTCACGGTCAGATTTCAAAGTTGTTAAGAAGTGCACAGAATGTGGAAAAGAGGTATATAATACTGGTTCGAGTCCTTCTAATCTAAACTACGGACACGTTTGGCATAATAAAAGGGGCTATAGATACGTTTCATCAACGCCGGTATAATATATCCGACGATGCGAGTATATTGAAACCCCATTGCTGATAATGCGCCAGATTCCTCCTGGCTAGCCTAATTTATGAAGTGAATTAGTCTCAATAATTCGACTCGAAACGCAGACCCATTTTATAATTTATATATTTATCTGCCCTTTTTCGGAGGCTGGATAGTGCCTAGCCTCAAAATTTCGACAACTACTGCAAGACAAAAACGTGGAATGACCGACCGATGTTAGAAAAACAAACTGATATTGATAGATGTCTGTCTTTACAGAAGGACAGGGGACGCTTGGCGGTCGTATATAACAAAAAGCCCTGGTGCACAATTTGTTGGGCTAGATAGTGCCTAGCAAAAAACAAAACAATATTGATTATATTCACCCGTTGAGTACAATTATTTGGACTAGAAGCGAATATACCGGCGTACGCGGGCGGGGATGAAACGCATGGCCCCAAATCGGTGAATCAATGTTTGTGACAGAAATTATGTCAGTGATATTTCGCATCAGCCACAAAGATAGTTCTAAGTAGACTGAAGTATAATAAAAAGATAAAAAGCAAAAGACTATGGGTTTGGTTAAAGTATTAAGTTAAAGTATTAAGGCAGCTAGCAGGACAACTAGGGACATGATCAGTGCAGCAAACAGCAGCTGTATTGAAGTTGAACTGCTCTGGGGTATTGGTGGGGGGTTACAGCCTAATTCATTCGGCTGAACAATTTGACCCATTTTATAGATCTGATTTTTTTACTGTCAAACAGTTAGGTGAACAACTACAAAATACAGTACATGCAAGGTGTTTTTCCCAATTGTCACCCATCTCCGCAATGTCTAGCCATCGTGACCATGCTAATTTTGTCACCCAGATTCCCCCCTGAGTCACCCGTCACCCAAATTAGAGTGTCCGGTCGCAGTGACCATTTGTATCAGCCTGTAAAATTGGTTTGCCATAGGAGTCGAAATAGTTAGACAAGGGGGGTGATAGATTGTTCCAGTAGTACTAGTAGATAGTTCACAGGAATAAGGAATACTTATATTTTATAATAGTCTGTAGTTGCTGTGACTAACTTACAACTTCAGGAATGTAAGTGGCGTGTGCGTTGGGTTATGAGGACTAGCCTAGGTGACTTTCAACTGGGATAGCAACCAGCAGTAATTGAAATTGAATTTTACCATGAAAATTTAACTTTTTAATTGAGGTTTTTAATTAAAATAAGCTATATATCGGATCCGGATTATCTAAGATCTGAATGATATCCTGATATTCGTTGCAGAGCAAATAGTGTGCATTAAACCCCCCAAATCAAACATGTAAACAGCATAGTATTAGATTATTTATTAAGATCCTCTTGGTTTTATACAAAATATATTATGTATACAATGAAATCTGTATTAGATGCAGATTTTATCCCTTAATTTATGTGTTTAATGTTTTATCTTTTTTCATTCAACATGGTACTTGTATTATTTGATAACTTTTCTTGATGTATGCTGTGTTATTTAATATGTGCTTTTTCTCTTTAACAGCTACTTTGTAGTATGTCTTTCTTATACTTTGTCGAAAAATAGCTCAAGTAGCTAATGTTCATCTGTTATGTATCCGACATTAAATAAATATTTTTGTATCTTGTATCTTATGCGATATACAATTTTGAATTCCTGTGTATGTTTTTGTTTTTTCTAAAAAAAATTTTTACTCAACTCAGGCATAAATGATAGCATTATGAAAACAATCAAAAATTCTTTGTGGAGAGTTACGTGAAAGGTAAAATAACACAGTGACAGATACTAGCTAACGGATCCTAATTTGATGCCAGTATATGTCCACTCTGTCATCAAAGCACAGACACTTTAGGATCTGAGCGTATCAGCTAACTCTAAGAACCTCTCATCAAAAATGACACAGATATCAGCTGAAAGTAGCATTTTTCACCACAGCCGTATTAAGCTTGTTTTGACAAGAAGTTTGTAACCTTTCATCCGCCAATGAAATGACAAGCAGAATGTATAACTTTTTTGGATTGAAAAATTTACTCTGTAAGATGCTTTTTCATTTGATAATACTGCATGAAAAAGATCTATAAAATACCCTTGCGTTTTCAGTCTTCAATGAAAGGACTTAAGTTT